>RJWM01040140.1:0-15678 GCA_004363535.1 Dasyprocta punctata
GAATCTTACATGTCTATATCTGTCAATATCCCCAACCCCTAGGAAGGTAATGATATGCAATATTGTAACCACTGCCAAACTTCAACCACCTCAGTGTGTAAACCTACAATGTTATCATATCAGATCTGTTGTTGTTGTTTGTCTGTCTTTTTTGACTTTTATTTCTAGCTTCTGTATCTATTTTCTCTTAAATAAAAAATAAAATAAAATAAAATAAAATACACAGTATATAATTTTTGTTGGTAACAAGTGTATTTCCCTCCCCAATGCTGGAAACTGAACCTGGGGTCTCAAACATGCTAGGCAGGCACTCTGTCACTGAACTACACGTACAACTCTTTAATTTTTTTAAATTTTGAGACAGGGTGTCAATAAGTTGACCAACATGGCCTCAAATTTATAATCCTCCTTCCTCAGCCTATAAGTAGCTGAGATTACAGATATGTGCAACCTGTGCTCAGGCAACAAATTATATTTTTGAAGGTTAATTTTTATTTCCTGAGATATATCAGTGTTTTAACACACATGAACATAGCATTTCCATCTGACACTGATCCTTTTGCCCATGCACAGTACATCTGAGACTTTAGGAAGATCTTTTGCATCTAGACAGTATCTAGAATAGGGGTCAAGAAACTTTTTCTCTAATGAGCCAGATCATAAACACTTTAGGCTTTGAGGGCCATGTGATTTCTGCTGAAGCTATTCAACTGCAGTTTCAGACTATATGAATACAATTTGAATAATAAGAGTAGCTGGGGATGTGGCTCAGTGGCACGATGTTTGCCTAGCATGTGGGAAGCTGTGGGTTCGATCCCCAGCACTACTAATAATAAGAGTATTATTTACATCTGAGTCTGAGCATGGTGACACATGCTTGTAATCCCAGCATTCTGGGAGGCTAAAGCAGGAGGATTGCAAGTTCAAGCCCAGCTTGGGCAATTTAGCAAGATTGGTCTCAAAATTTAAAAATACGTAAAGGGTTGGGAATGTTCAGGGCAAAGGCCCTTGCTTCAAAAAGGGGCTCTGCATTTTCGCTTTGGACAGAGCCCTGAAAACTGCTTTGCAGTTTGACCTAATGCTAAGTAATGTTTGACTGCAAAGCCCTCTCTCCTGCTCTGGTCCTGTTTCCTGCCAGAACTTTTTGGAGTTATCTGTTCGAATTCCAACAGTTGTGTCGGTAGTGCAGACCTGGGTTGTTTTCACCTGTTAATGACCCTTGACTGTTCTGCTAGAAAGACAACCTATATTGGGGAGGAGAGACCCCATCCCAGACCCAGGGTTAGGTATTTGCTATAGGTCCAAGATGAACAAAACTTTCCACTCCCCAGACATGGGAATTGACTAAGGAAGTATCAGGGATCCACTTCTAGCCAATGACAGCCAGGTCTGGAACTTCCTTTTTGATCTGCGGGTTGGGGGATGGGGAGGGAGGTGGCAGCGGGATGACGCCCAGGTGTGAATATAGAGAAGCTAAGACCAGATGGCTCTCTGAGCCCCCTACTGTTTCACCTCAGCGACCCCCAGATCTCTAGGTGCTGAACCCAATAAAATCCTCTACCACACCATCTCTTTCTTTAACGCCGGTTGTGTTTTTTATCATTTGCAATGATGAGAGCTCTAATTAATCTATACAACTTTCTCAAAGGGAAATTTTCATAGTAATATCTTGTTTTTTTGTTTTTGTTTTTGTTTTTGTTTTTGTTTTGTTTTGTTTTGCTTTGTTTTTTGAGACAAGGTCTTGCTTGTAGATCTTGTACTCACTATAGAGCCCAGACTGACCGTAAACTCGAGGTGATCCTCCTACCTCAGACTCTCAAATGCTGGGATTACAGGCGTGTATCATCACGCCTAGCCTGGTAAAAAATATCAACAGTACTGTCATCTTTGTAGGTTTTTTTTTTTTTTAGGTTTTTGTGTGAACGTAAATTTTTATTTCTGTGAGAGAAATTATCAGGAGTACAACTGCCAGGTCTTATGGCATCTGCATATTTAGTTTAGTTTTTCTTTTTCATAGGCTTTAGTTTTAGAGCTGTCCAGCAAAATTAAGCAAAAAGTACAGAAGTTTCCCATACAACCCACCCTCCTCTGTCTCTGCATTGTGCAGCTACCCGCACTGCAAACACCCTACAGGGCAATGCATTCTTTTTAAAATTTTATTTTAAAGATAGTAAAATCCAACAAAACATAACAGGACAAAGTCAATCAAAACAAAGCAGAGGAACTGGTACAGAACTTCAAAGCAAGATACTAGGAAAATAAAAGCTACTATAGCATATCTTGTTATCTTCACAATAGTTGACCATTCCACCAGGTATAGTAGACTCAAACCAAAAACAACACAGAATAAAACCAATCAAAACAGAATATGAAATGAAGCAAAAAAAAATTAATCAGAATAAAGCAAAACAATGAGAACAATATTGGGCCTCAAAGACAGGACAGAAGGGAATCCCCCATATTTGCTATATTGCATACTGTCATCCTCCCAAGAGATGCTCAGACTGCCAGCCCCAGGCCTGCAAAATCAACCAAACAATACAAGCATTGAGTTGCTTTATGTACCTTAGTTGCTATCAAATTAGCTGGTCCTCCGAACCACCGGGTTGCTTACTGGGTGTGTGTGTGTGTGCGTGGGTCTCTGTGTGTGTCTTGATTCTCAGCCTGCGCGCCAGTAGGTGTATGAGAGGCACAGGTCTTTTTCTTCCTGGAGTTTGTGCCAGTCGCACCACTCACCAGGAAGGCGGGCTAGTTGTCTTCTGGTTGGAACCAGACCCAACATTGCGATGCATTTTTTACCCTTGGTGAACCTACATCAATGTGTATCTCTGCCATCCCAAGTCCATGATTACATCAGCATTTACTCTTGAAGTTGTGCACCTGTGGAGTTGGACAAATGTATAATGATAGGTATCCATTAGCACAGTATCATCCAAAGTAGTTTCAATGCCCACTGTCCTAAATTTTATGCTTTGTTTTTCCTTTTCTGTATTACTTTATTTTATTTATTTGTTTTATTTATTTTATTTTTTTTAGGGGGTACTGGGAATCAAACTCATGACTTTGTGTTTGCTAGGCAATCACTTATGCTACTGAGCTATATCCCCGGTCCCTCTGTGTTACTTTAAAATAGCAAATCTTGTGTGTAGAGAAATGACCAAAGTCTCATAGGATCTATGCAAGTTAGAGACAGGTTAAACTCCTCCATATGCATGTCTTTCAAAGGGTCATAATGAACCCATTTGCTAAGGCTGATGTGGTAACCTACATGTGCAATCCTATAACAGGGAAAGAGGCTGAGGCAGGAGGATTGTGATTTCAAGGTTGGCCTGAGTTATGCAGCAAGACTCTGTCTCAAAAAAGAGAGAGAAAAAAAGCAAAAGAACAGAAAGAAAAGAGAAGGAATCAATTTGGTTGCCATAGCTTTTTAGTTTTTTTCTTTTTGGGGGGATACAGTTTGAGACAGGGTCTCACTATATAGCTCAGGCTGCCCTCAAATTTGCTATGTAAAAACAAAACAAAATGAAAAGAAAACATTTGCTATGTAGCCCAGGCTAGTCTTGAATTCTCACTCATCCTGCCCCTGCTTCCCAAGTGCTGGGATTACAGACTTGTGCCATCACATCTCTTTTTGGTCTTTAAGGAGTATACTCAAAAGCATACAGCAGAATAATAAATATAATAATCAGCATAAACACTCTCTATCAACTTTTTTTTGGTACCATGTATCAAACTCACTACCTCACACTTGCCAGGCAGGTGCTTACACCACTGAGCTAAATCTCTGGCCCCTCTCTATCAACTTTATCAAATAAACATTTCTGACATTGTGGAGAGAACAAGAAATTAGCCCAAGCAAAACTACAATTTTGCTGGGTGTGGTGGTGCACAACTGTAATCCCAGCACTTGGGAGGCTGAGGCAGGAGGATCGACATGAATTTGAAGTTCAACTGGGCTACATAAGCAAGTTCAAGGCTAATGTGCACTGCACAGTGAAACCCTGTCAAAAAAAAAAAACCTACAATTTTGACTTCTCTAAAATGTTAAACAGTTTAACCTTAACCTTAAAGCTTATTTTTTTCTACAATCATTCCCACAAAGAAAGGTTAAGACAAGTCGATGTAACTCATAGGGACAGTACACTTCAATTTTTAAAGATTGGGGTAAAATAAACACAAAATTTACCATTTTAACCATCTTTACAGATACACCTCAGTGTAATTATATACATACACAAGATTGTATAATCATCACTATTATCTATTTCCAAAACTTTTTCATCATCCCAAACAGAATTCAATCTTTTTTAAACAACAAATTTATTTTTTAATATTATTTTAAAATTACAGCAAAGAATACTGATACTAAGATAAACTGCGTAAGTCTGACAAACTGACTCCCTCCCTCCCTGCACTATGAAACATAATCCTTGCAGAGTTCTGTCAGCATTCATTTAAATACATGAAGAATTTTTAGAGGTTAATGACCTGTAGTGAACCTTGGAGCTAGAACTTGAATCTATCATTTCTGACCTCTCATTCCTTTTAATGTTTTACTGTCTTGCCCAGTGGATTAACACATTAAAATGGTATTAAAACTTTAAAGCGTAATGTACCTTATATCAATATTTCCTATCATAAAATAATTATTTAAAAGTGAATTTGTGTGGAATCACTGTTGTAATATATTTGTACCTGTTTCCTATAGTTATATTTCAAAGAACCCACTCCTTCCAAATTATCAGGTTTCTCCACTGACTTATAGATATAGAAAGAATAATAAAGATATGTTGCTTATTTAAGACCTGGAAAAAACATGAATAAAGAGATGTGACATAATAAGGTTGCTTTCCCTATTAAACACTGGTGCGAAGCCTTTGAAATCACTTCATCGGTAGTTGATATTGCATAAGATGTGACCTAAAGCATCTGTCAGTTCCCTGGCATGCCATTTTTCAGCAGCATCATGTAATTATAATGGGCTTTATTGACATAATAAATATGAGAACCCATGTGGCTTCCATATCCAGTTGCTTAATTGAAGAAATGAAAGATCTTGTGGTATGGAGTTGACAAGGAGAGCTTGTCAAGCAACAATAAATTTTGTGATAGCTGTGACCTTGGGTCATAAAATGACCAATGAAGAAGAAAATAATTTTATGCAGTAGAAGTGACTATATTGACTTATTTCATTCTTAGTTTTAATGCTGACAGAATGAGCTGTTTCTTCCTGCTGTGTCTTCCAAAGCTAAGTCATTCTGTAGGCAAATCAATATGAAAATTTTCTAAAATCATAATCTATGATTAAATCACAAAATATATTGAGCTTTTTTTTGGACTTTCTTTTTTAAGGTCCTGAAAAAAAAGTTAAGGATCATGAAATTCTTCATTTTAGCCTTTTGAAATAATGTAAAAATGTATAAACACTAACATGTGAGAAACAAACATTGTTGATTTTCTTTCAAACAGTAAATAAGGCCATGTCCCAAGAGAATTATTCTGGAATGACCCAAGGTGTAGATATGAAAATAATATTTAATCTAGGGGCAAAATATTAAACAGTTATACAAATTTTAACGATCTTTTGAAAAATAAGCTGACCGCTTTGGATGGACCAAATCAGCACAGATTAAATTATATATGGTTGTTGTGTGTGTTAGGATAATGAATGATGGAAATTTAAACACAGACAACAAAATGTGTTATATACAGGTACCTTTATAATTCTCCATAAACAAGTACTTTAAGTGTGGCATGGAAACTCCTGGCAATTCTCTCTAGAGAATTTGGATTTTCTGATGCCAGAAGACTTACAGTTGTATAGCTCATAGGTTCAACAGGAATGATGATGACATTTGAGGCCCACCTTAAAAAATACATAATGGTTTTACTGAGATATAATTCACCCTTTTAAATTATGTAACTGAGTGGTTGTTAGTATACTCACTGTGAAACCATCACCATTGTCTAGTTCCAGAACATTTTCATCACTCCCAAAAGAAATTCCACACCCAAATTAAGTTAAGTCGCTAGTCTCCAGTTCAGTCACCCACTCCAGCCCTAGGCAACCAATGACCTGTTTTTTGTTTCTTGATTTGCCTATTCTGGGAATTTCCTATAAATGCAGTCATATAATATGTGATCTCTTTGTGCCTGGTTTCTCTCACCGAGTGTAAACTTTCCAAGGTTCACTGTGTCAGAGCATCATTACTTTTATGGCTGAATAATATTTTTATCATGTGGATGAACTGCATTTTATTTAGCTTTTCATCAGTTTAGGGACATCTGAGTCATCTCCACTTTTTGGTTATTGAGAATTATGGACATCTATGGACAAATTTCTGTGTGGACATAGGTTTTTCGTTCTCTTGGAGAGAGACACCTGAGAGTGGAGTGACTGGCCCTCAGGTAACTAACTCCATGTGTGACAGTTTGAGGAGTCACCAACTCTGTTTTCAACAGAGCTGTGGCCCTTTATACCCCATCAGTAGCACACAAGGGCTTCAATTTCTCCACATTTTCACCAGCACGTGTTATGACTTTTTTTTAATTGCAGTCTTATTTCGTGACTTTATTGTTATGGCAGGTCTTCTTTTAAGCTCATCTGATCTGAATTTCTCTGCATCCTTTGGACTAAATGCCCCCTCCATTCACCACTCCTGACCCTTCCTATGTTGCTCATTGATAATTTTAATTCCACATGTTTTATACCTCACACAGCCCCATTTCCCTCACCAGTCTCTGACTCCTGAACCAGTTTGAAAGCATTCCTTCAGGACTCCCCCTCATATTGAAGCACCAAATTGAAATATTTATGCTTCAGTTATGCTTTTGTGTCTCCCACATCATTTAAGCAATTCAATCTTGAATTCTAAGTAGATACTGAAAAGCATATTTCTATAAAGTATATAAAGTACTTAGTATATTGATTATTTATCAGAAAATTTTTTGTTTTTGTTTTGTGGTACTGTGGATTGTACCTAGTACCCGCACAATGAGTTATATCCCTAGACTAGTCTTTATTTTGAGACAAATTCTCACTAAGGCACTAAGCTTCCCAGGCTGGGTTTGAACTTGGAAACTTCTGCTTCTGCCTCCCTGAGTGCTGGGGTTACAGGGATGGACCTCCCAGCCTGATAGTGTAACTTGTTTTGAAGATGCTGTTTGTCATGTTCTTTAAATCCCTGTGCAAGGAATAATGTGATGAATTTGTCTGTTTATCCTAGGGGAAAATAACAAGAGTGGTTCCTTCCATTGTCATTTGTTGAATGACAAAAATTATGTAAAAGGAACCCTCCACTGTTGGTGGGAATGCAGGCTGGTGCAACCACTGTGGAAGTCAGTGTGGAGATTCCTCAAAAAGCTAGGATTGGAGGTTGCATTTGACCCAGCGATTCCCCTTCTGGGTATCTTCCAGAAAGAATTAAAAACATCTTACCACAGCGATATATGTGCACCTATGTTATAGTTGCCCAGTTCATAATAGCTAGATCTTGGAAACAACCTAAATGCCCCTCGACTGAGGAATAGATAAAAAAGATGGGGTATTTCTATATAATGGACTACTACTCCACTATAAAGAATGATAAACTAGACATTTTTGCTCTTAAATGGATGAGTATTGAAAATACACTTCTCAGTGAACTAAATAAGTCACACATATGTAACCATCGCATTGCTGCACTTGTGTGATAAACTGAAAGAAAATCTATGTATATAAAAAATTAGTTAAGATAGTTAAAGAAAAAGAATTTTGAGCGAAAAGTAGTTTTCACAGGGTCATCTTCAGATTTCATTTTTAATGCGAAATGTTTATTTGAAAATAAGAGAGCAATCATAACAAAAAAAGATAGTCATATAGCTGGTTTCTCTTGATCTTTGAGGCAAAATTTTGTGCTAATAATTTTCTGGATAATGTATCATGTCTACGTCTTTTATCCTAAACAATATCTGTGAATATAATAATATGCAATGTGCTGATTATTGTTACTCTCTTATTGGATGGTTGTGAAATTGTTTTGCTTTGGTTTCTTACTTCCCTTTTGTTTAAAATAATAAAAAAAAGAAATAATCGTGACTACATCAGGTAGTATTAGTGTTGACCGAGGAAATCACCCAATGCAACTAGACATGTACCTGGAACAGAGTAAGGGTTCAATAAATGTACATGGAGCTCTTTGGTCAAAAAAAAATTATGTAATATAAAGTTTTTTCCTTTTTTCAGCAAAATCACTGAATCAGCTTATCTTGGAAACTGAAAACCTTTACTCTGTTTGCATAAGGCAGCTCTCCTGTTGCTTTCCCAATCATTATGTTGTTTAACTTGTGAGACTTGTGTTAGTTTTCTAGGACTGTGATAAAAATTATCATACGCTGGGATCCCTAAAACAACAGAAATCTATTCTCTCATAGTTCTGGGGGGCTGGAAGTCCAAAACATACCTGCCAACAGAGGTGCTCTCTGGAGACTCCGAGGATGAGTTTGTTCTTTGCCTCTGTCTATGCCTCTAATGACTGTCAGCATTCTTTGGCATTCTTTCTTTTCTTCACATCTCCCTTCCCTGTATGTCTCTCTGTCTCTTTTCCTCTTCTTGTCATTATTAGGGCCACCTTAATCCAGCATATCCTTGCCCTAGCTTTGCATCAGTAAAGACCCTATTTCCAAAAGTTGCTCTCTGAGGCTCCAGGTGAATATGAGTTTTGGGGACACTATTCAATGTAATATATTATCTCAGAGCATTTTGGAAGTAAGTGAGAATAAATACTAAATAATAGTAAGTAGGTGATTATAATCTTAAATTAAAAGATATTTATCATGCCTTACTAAGGACTTCACTAATCAGACACATCAATATTTCTATGTAGTGTGGGTTCTTAGAAGAAAGAAAAATTGCCAAGTAGAACTTTTTCTTTTTATTTTAAAACATTTTTTGTTTTTGTTTTTATGTTTGTATTTGTTTGTTAGTTTCATAACTGGTAATTGAACACAGGACTTCCATAATGTGCTGTAATGCCAGTTCTTTTTTATTTTTTATTATGAGACAAGGTATCACTAAATTGCCCAGAGTGGGCTCCAACTTTGGATGGTCTTACCTCAGCTTCCCAGAGTGCTGGGATTACAGGCATACACCACTATGCCCAGCTAAAACTTTTTAAAAAATAAAATAATCTTTTTTTTTTTTTTTTTTTTTTTTTTTGTGCAGCACCAGGGATCGAACTCACAGCCTCGCACCTGCCAGACAGGCTCTTACGCCACTGAGCCAAACTCCCAGCCCTAAAAATAAAATAATCTTAAAAATTAACAAAGACTAAAAGAAGAGGTAGTAGAAGAAGTAGTAGAGAAGTCAAAGAAGAAATGTGACTTTAAAAGTGTCAGAAAACTGCACACCTGTAACTCCAACTCTTGAGACAGGATGATCGTGAGTTCAAGGGCTACATAGCAAGACACCATCTCAAAAAAAACAAAAAAACAAAAAAACACAGTGTTAGAAAACCCATACAAACAAAATCGTTCCTTAGGTGGAACTTGATGACGACACCTATAAAATGCTGCTCAGCCTGGGAGCCTTGCTGGCATCCCCACTTGTACATTAAATAGGAGGGCAGATGCATCCCCTCCAGGGATGTGACAGAATCTTTAGCAATTGTGGGTTGGGGAACCCCTTTCAGGAACAGCTGTCAACAGAATGTGGCCTTTTGTGTTTTCTCATCCATTATTTCACAGTGCACAATACCTTAGCCAGTGTCCTGCTTATTAACTTTTAACAGGTCTTAATCTGGAGAAGGTAAGTAATTCTGGTAAA
Organism: Dasyprocta punctata; assembly: GCA_004363535.1. Taxonomy (NCBI): domain Eukaryota; kingdom Metazoa; phylum Chordata; class Mammalia; order Rodentia; family Dasyproctidae; genus Dasyprocta; species Dasyprocta punctata. The sequence continues at coordinate 9,803 of RJWM01040140.1, forward strand.
ATCATAAGCAAATTAAAAGAAGGGTTAGAACTGTGTAAGACCATGTGGACAGTTCTCCTTGAATGCAGATCACCTCTGCATTAGTTAAACCAAGCCCTATCTCTAGGTACTGATATGTACAGAGCCGGTTAAGCAATTTCCTTCTCCCTTTAATTGGCTCCAAGTGATGCAAATAAGGCTAACTGAGGTACTGATATGTAATCTTTGAAGCCAGCTGACAATTTTCTGTTTCCTTGCATCTTGTTCCCTGTAAATGGTTGAGCACAGTGGGATGGCAGAGCCATATAGCTCCAGGAATGTCAGCTGGGTTTGAGTCTCAAGATAAGATGCTATGACTTTCCAGGGCATAAAAGTTTACATATCAGAAACTAAAGCTTCCTAAATCATTCAAATGCTGCCCTAGCTGAGTTATGCAGATTGGTCTTTCTGCATAGCATACCCTTCTCCCTGCATATGACAGAGGTGCTTTCTCACTACCTGGCTAGCTCAGCTCACATAATTCCTGCCATTCTCACCATCACTCATCCTTGAGCCCCTCCTTTCTTCACAAGATAATAAATTCTGGGTGAGGTCTTGGATCAGAGCCTTTGTTCTGTGTATCCTCATCTGGCCCATACTTAGGACCCCTTGGCTGCCCATAACTATGAATGTCTCAGTATCTTTATTCTTGCCATAGGTTACACTGGAGGAGATACATTGGAATTAACTTGCTGGGATTCCAATAACATTTCAGTGGGATTACAAATATAAAACTTCCTGGACCTTGAGGAGAACAAAAAAGAGATCACAGTAATTAGATTACAATATTATAAGGGATTACATTATTGGGATTACAATATAGAACTATACACAAGTTCTATGACACAGACTGCTGATCTTTCCATCAGAGTACAGGGTGAGCCTAGGAAGATTTGCCACTTACAGAGTTCAGTAATAGTGACAGTTATTGAATGATTCATCCATCTAACACCAGGTAGTCACAAGGTACAGCACCATACTCAGAATGGAGAATTCTGAAATGAACAGGCTCCGCAGAAGCTTCTGTCTTGGAGGAAGTACATCTATCATCTTTTCCCATAGAGTGTGTACTATTGTACTTATCTTCTTCCCATGGAATCTGTCTAAATCTTTATTTGACAGATAAGGAAAATGAAGTTCAGGTTTGAGTGTCACAGCTAGTTAGCAGCAAAACTGAGATTTCAACCAGACAGCCTGACTTTTTGTTTCTGCAGTATATACTAGCTCCCCCTAAATTCCATTTAGTTTTCTCATTTCAGACAACTGTCCAATAAAACTGCTAAGATAAGAGAACCCTGGTAAATGCACATTGAAATTAAGCACATTGAGAAATATCTGTTGCCTTTTTCTCAGAGTGATAATTTAAAAGCTCAAAATAAGTCTTTTGTGCTCATGAACAATATTGATAGGTTATCAGACTCTAAGCAAATTCCCAAACATGTAAATAAACCTAACAAAGAATAAAACCTGAGATTTGGACCTGGAGGGAAAGGGCAGCACTGCACGTGGAAATCTCTGCTTTTTCCCAAACACAAGTATTCTTCATCTTGCAGTAATCTAGGACCCTCAGATCACCAAACTGGGCAGCAGTTATCATTTGAAGTGGGATAGTGGCTTTATTCCAGGTGGCTCTTAAAAATGTTTTCTAGAAGTACATATGAAGTAAAACATACCAACCTTATAGACAGTGAAGTGGAGAGAAAGTGGAAATGAAGACATTGCTACCACAGGTCAGTAGCTATTAAATACCTTTAAAAATATGTGTATATTTTCATTGTGGGAAAGTCATTATTACACATAAATTCATTATATATATAAAAGTCTTAGAAAAGGCTGGATATTGTGGCTCATGATAGAAAGTTTACCTAGCACACATGAGATGCAGGGTTCAGTTCCCAGCATCACAAATAGGCGTGCACGCACACAAACACACGTCTTGGGAAAATGGTGGGAAAGAGAGTTAAACTTTTAACTAAGTCCAAATGGTAGAAAGTGCTGTGTATAGAACTGTTGCAGTGAGTGACCACGAATGGCATGGAGGATGAAAATGATTACTCAGAGACGAGACTTAGTTCAATCACTGAGAGGGCCAGAGGAGTTATTTCTCAACTGAGAATGCCCAGCCATTAGGGAGACTGGGAGAAGAAAAAGGCCACCAAACCAAGAACTCACTGGCTTTTATTTAGAATATCAGTGTAAGAGAAAAAATCAGGAGAAAAGCAGTTTGGGCAAGGAGCTGTCTCAAGACTAGGCAGTTTTTCCTGGGGAAAGGAAAAGGACAATGGCTAGACACAACATACTTTACTAACACAAAGTTTTTGTTGTTTAACCATTTGATTTTCACACAGTGCTTTTGCCCCATAGTTTAACCATTCGCTCCTCACAGAGGCTGATTTTTGCTCCACAGTTTAATTATTTACTTCTCACAGAGCCTGCATGCTTTTTCCCTGCAGTTTAATTATTTGTGTGCTTTTGCACTGCATTTTAACCGTTCACTCCTCATACAGCCTATGCGCTTTTGTCCTACAGTTTAATCATTCATTCCTGGCCAAGTCCCCCATATAGAACTAAGGAATTATCATTTCAATCCAGAGGTCTGCCAACTATGGCTTCATAGGGCAAACCTGGACCCTTGCCTGCTTTGTCAATTAAGTTTTGTTAGAATGTAGCTACATCAATTTGTTCAGATATTGTCAGTAGCTGCTTTTTGCACTAAAAGGGTACAGTAGGGTCGTAGCTACAGAGATTGTATGGCCTGCAAAGTTCTTTCCCTATAGAAAAAATTGCCCTGTATACAGTATTGAAGGATTTCCATGTGGGGAGTGTTGTGATGGAGGACTATGAGAAGCTTGATGTGGCGGGATTGACTTGACTGGCAGGAGGGTGTGGAATGGCTTGTGTGGAGAAAATAAAAGTCCTTGTGGCCTGCTACTGGAGCCACCCAACTTAATGCCACCATCATCTATATGAAGGCAGTGGCAATAGTTATGGAGAGACAGGGTATAAGCAGGAGAGAAGTCAAAGGGAAAAAAAAAAACATGAAACCTGAGGAGATACAAGTGGCAAACAACAGAGGATTCAAGGCCACCTCTGAAGCTGTGACTTCGAGGTGCTAGGTACATGTGAGAGGGCTGGATTGTAGTAAATTCAGGAGCTAAATGTTAGATGTATTGAGTTTGGAGACATGGTGCTAAGTCTGGACAGCAGTGACTGGTAACGTGCAGTGGGAGGCAGAAGGGTCAGGGGCATGGTGAATGGCAGTGGAAGTGGTAAAAGTATGTTCCCAAGTTTAGTTTTAAGTTTAAAAATTATATATACTTAATATGAATGATGACTAACCTGACTCTTGAGAGCCCTTCAAAGAGATGGTCTGTGTTTTCTGTTGTCATAAGGGTAACTTTCCAGGGGATCAGACTGGGTGTTACATTCCTATCCAAAGACCAGCCATGGGATTTAGTGTCCTGGGCTTTTTCTCCAGCTGTCCCTGTCTCCACATGTTCTCTCAGAAATAGGAGCATCAGGCCTGTGCAGGCAAAAACAGCCTATTCCGGTGTTCAGCAGTCCCTGAGCATGGTCCTTGGACACTAAACTGTTCCAAGCCTGACTTGCTACTCCATTTCAGCCTTCTGGTCTCACTTCATAGCTCCATATGAATCTCTCCTTATTGTGCCTGGTAAAATGCCAGGCCCTATGTCCCTCCTCTCTGTTCTTTTACTTGTCAGAAAAAACTCAAATTCTTTTTTGCTAGTGCCATATGAACGTGAGAAAAAACTGCTTCCCACAGTACCCCAGAAACCCAACTCAGGAGTCTGCATGGACTTTGCAGAATGTTCCTGGGTCCTCAGTCTTCAGGGTGCTCAAATTGTTCCTGCCTTATTTCTCACAAACTGTCCTCCTTCCAATCTTCTTCAGAACTCCAGGAAACCACTACCCCCAAAACGGTCTTTTCACTTCCTTCTATTTCCCCCACTTACTCACTGCAATAGGTCTTAAATGACATCCTTTTGCCCCTAAACCTGAACTCTGTATCCAGTTTTTCCAACCTCTCTCACAGTTACCTTGCTCCTCTTCTCTGTAACTTTTTTTTCAGGTACTGGGGATTGAATCCAGGGCCTCAGGTGTTCTAGGCTAGGGCTTTACCATTGAACTATATCCTCAGCCCTTTTTTAATAGACATTTCTTAACAAAAAAGGTATGAATGATCTGTAAGTATATTAAAAAACATTAACATCTTTAGCCATTAAGGAAATATAAATAAAAACAATGAGATTCCATCAGATGTTAACATTTTTTCATATTCTTATGGTTCATTCATACTTCTGTTCAGAAGTATCTATTAATTTTATTTGCCCATTTTTGATTATGTCATTTGTTTTTATTTTTTGGAGTCCTTTATTTTTTTTCCCAGTTCTTATGTATTCAGATAGTAGTCTTCTATCAGAAGGGTGGCTGACAAAATTATTTTCCCATTCTGTAGGCTGTCTCTTCATTCTGTCCATTGTTTCCTTTGGTGTGCAGCAGTTTTTAAAAAATTTAATATAATCCCATTTTTTAATTCTTGGTATTATTTTTTGCACTATTGGAATTCTGTTCAGGAAGTCCTTGCCTACCCAGATCTTTTCTTAAATTGAATTTTAAGACAGGGTATCGCTAAGTGGTCCATGTTGAGTTAGAATTTGCCATCTTCCTGTCTCAGCCTTCTGAATGGCTAGGATTATAGTATGCACCATAGTGCCTGGATATTCTCTTGACAAACTTTTGCAAAAATTTGCAAAAAATATCTTTAAGGGTTAGCATACCTACAATCCACTTAAAGGTTGGTTAATCCTTAGAAGGATTGAGGATAGGTTAGTGAGGCTAATTATGCCAGTAATTGAACCATTAGCATTTCAGCTTCTGAGAGAAGTACCATAGTCACAGGATCAATGTTAGAAGACTTACTTTTATAACTGGGCGTGGTGGCGCACGCTTTTAATCCCAGCACTCAGGAGGCTGAGGTAGGAGGAGCCTTGTGAGTTCGAGGCTGGCTTGGGCTACAACGTGAGAGTATATTTAAAATCTGATAAAAACCCTACAGAAAATCAGAATAGATGGTCTCTACCTCAACCTGATAAAAGCCATATATCATAAACCAACAGCCAACATCTTACTAAATGGACAAAAACTGAAAACTTTCAACCTAAAATCTGGAACAAGACAAGGATGTCCATTATCACCACTCCTATTCAATATAGTTCTGGAAATATTAGCCAGAGCAATTAGACAAGAGAAAGAAATAAAGGGAATAAGGATAGAAAAGGAAGAAGTGAAATTATCATTATTTGCAGATGATATGATACTCTACATAGAAGACCCCCAAAAATCCATTAAAAGACTTCTAGAAGTAATAACCAAATTCAGTAATGTAGCTGGATACAAGGTCAACACTCAAAAATCAATAGCATTCCTGTACACAAACAACAAAGTCACTGAGAGAGAAATAAGGGAAACCATACCCTTCACTATAACATTCAAAAAAATGAAATACTTAGGAATCAATCTAACAAAGGAAGTAAAAGATCTATACAGTGAAAATTACATTACTCTAAAGAAGGAAATCGAAGAAGATTTCAGAAAATGGAAAGATATTCCCTGTTCATGGATAGGAAGAACAAGCATTGTGAAAATGGCCATTTTCCCAAAATTATTATACAGGTTTAATGCAATCCCAATCAAAATACCACTTGCCTACCTCACAGAGCTAGAAAAAGCATTCCTGAAATTCATCTGGAACCAGAAAAGACCTAGAATAACAAAGGCAATTCTGGGCAACAAAGGGAAGGCAGGAGGCATCACAATCCCCAACTTGAAACTATACT
>RJWM01040141.1:0-15793 GCA_004363535.1 Dasyprocta punctata
TAGACTAGGTTTTGTCATCTGGATAGTAAGTGCAATAACTTTGTTTTAGGAGATCTTTCTCAAAAGCAGGCTATATAAACAGAATGTTAGCAAGCTGAAATTGTTTCATCTGTGCACAAGCCAGTCAAGGAACACAGGTATGGTACAGAGATGGATTGTCTCAGTGATGTTACTTTAAATGCGGGTAATTTTGTAACAAGAGGCTGCCGATGTGGGAAAGCAAATGAGTTATCTCCATAGATTTTCAACTTCCTGAGAAGTCAAAGAATACATATACTTGAAAGTATGTAGAATATACCATACACCATATCAAAGTGTAGACTGTTTGCAGTTTTACTCTGAGATAGGATTACTGGTAGTTCTTTCTCCTGTTCTGTGTGAATTGCTAGCAGACTTCATGTAGAGATTAATTTTTTCATCCAGCCTGGGTGGGAAATAACACAGAGTTAATTGATAGCTAGAATTTGAAATATTATTATAAGTAAGGGTTTTAGACACTAAATGAATTATTTGTTTATTCTTTTACGAATTCATGGCACAAAGTCTGTATTGCATGTAAAACTGCTGTATTGGTGGGAGATGAGGGGATCATATGTCTACCTGAGAAAAAAGACTTTCCATGGGCTTTGTGAAACCCAGTGGCTTTCTTTTCGCTATTCATTGAGATCTTCAACAGTATTTTAGGCAATCACAAAAATCAAAGGCTCAAAATTTAAATCTATAATTATATGAAGTTAAAATGCATTAGAAAGCATGCAAAAGAACCTTCATAATGCATAGACTTGAAGTTCTTGAGACAAATTGTGAATATTTGTAACAAATAAGATGAATGGAAATTGGGAAGGGCCTAAATAGTGGTCCTCTAGTATTTGAGCAGTACTCCATGTGTGTAGCATGTGTCAGGTAGATTTTCAGTCCTATACTACTGCTTAAATTCCCAAAAGAGATGTATGCTTAACCAAAAGAATATCCAGTGGTATAGCTACCTAATCAGTTCTTTCTCATCTTTAATAGAACCATAATTTAAAAACCCATATTTTGACGTATTTCCTCTCCTTGGCTCATTTAATTCTTTGTATGAAAAAATGATTGTCCAAAATATTTGCTGGTAGTAATAACTATGCAAATTCAGATTACACAACTGTTAATATTCAGCCTAGCAAAGATTCAGCCATTGTTAGAATGTAAGTATCCAGAAAGAATGGGGTCTCTGGTGTTTATCCTAACTTGCAAAAATATGTCATTAAAACCCACAGTTCTGAGTTTCTAGAATTTGTGTATTCTGTTTCACAGCATTGCTGGTCCAATTAAAACTGACTGATTTTAGCAGAGAATTACAGTAAAAAATATAAAGCATAATTTTGATCACTGTTTCATTTTCATTAAATCCAAGGCAATGGCTTACCTTTCACCGGAGGACCTTTTAAAGGGAGAAATTGAAGACTCACTGGAAAAGGTGCAGGTGACCACCAACATCTTAAAGACTTTCAAAAATTCTTTTTTCAACTATAAAAAAGGATTGACAAGCTATTTCACAAGAAATAAGGAACCGAGACCCTGGGATTTTCAGTCTCATCTGGTATTTTACAGATTTGACAAATTTCTTGACCGTTTAATGAAAATGGAGGTACTCATTTATTGAATTTATTTTTTCACATTGTGGGTGGGGTCAAAAGCCTGTAGCTTTTCACATAATTCCCAGTACAGTTTATTTTATGTGATGAAGGGAGATCTCTTTTCTTAGTGATAAGTCCATGAAGTCAATGCTGTAAGGATAAAAGAATGACTTTTAAAGCTTTAATGTGCTTCTTTTAGAATTCATTTTTGATTTATTACACCAAGTACAAGTCAATTTCTTTATCTATTTGTGCCACGTCTTATAATTTACTAAGCGCCTGGAAGAATGTTGTGAATCAGGAAACTGTAAAGGAACCCCTTTTCCCTTTATATGTTTAAGGGAAAACATACTTGAAATTAAGTTTTTGTTCCCCCCAAAAAACCCACTTAATAATTTAAAATGCCACACCATCTTTTAGTATGTAAATAAATACAAATAAATAAGTACTTTATGTAAATAAATACATAGTACTTATATGTAAATAAGTATGTAGTACAATACATATAGTATATAAGCATAATTGTATATTAATACCATACATAAAGATAAGAACATTGAAATATGTTCTGTATAATTTTTAAGTGCCTAAAAATTTAAAAATTGAATACATATACTCATATGGGGCCTACTGACTAGGATTTTTTTTAAAAAAATAGTTTCAACTGATGATACTGCTTTATTTTCTTTTTAAAGCTCTCTGGCAATTTTATTCTTTATCATTGACATAAGATTTGTTGAGTTTCATTCGAAATTTGCAATGTGTGTTTTGAAAACCCTTGTTATCACTTAATCAGCCCCACTGTCTCTTAAATACCAGGGTTGAGGGCTATTTGTGCCTCTTTCCTAGCAATCTCTCCAACACCCTTCCAGTAAAGGAACTGACTCACCACAGAGTGTGGGTAGCTGAAAACACAAGTTCTGGGCATATTACCTGGGGATCTGACTTAGGGTTGAAGGATTTGAATTCGAGAAGTCATGTGTCTATGTAGTTTAGAGGTTGCCGGTACTGTGAGACACTTGCCAGTAAATATGAAAGTGGGGATGTGGATGTAAGTTTTAAAATTAGCAATTGCTTTGTTCAGTTAAATTGGTAGTATTTATTTTCTGTCAGGTGAGTAACAACTGGCTCACTGATCACAAATGTTGGGAAGTGTTCATTATTTGAAACTTTAAATCTTTCTCTTCTCAAGATGGTGGAAAGTTCTTTACTGTATTTTTACACAGGATATGTTCATCACCATGTTGGAATTTGAAAAGCTGGAAAGACTAGAATTTGGCAGTACCAAGGGAGCAATTTTAAATGCACAAATCCACAAGATGAGTGAAGAATTTATGGATCTCTGTAAAATTTTTAAACAGAGCACTTACGACCCATCTGATTATGACAACATGGTAATATTGTACCTTTGTACTTTCATTTCACAGAATCCTATGATTTTAAAGCTGGAAAGGACAGTAGATGGTAATAGGCACCATCCTGTCCAGCTTCTAAGACCAAAAGACTTGCCTGATATCTCTTTGCTGCTTGTTGGTAGATCAGGGACCAGGAGTCAGGCCTTTGCATTTTTAGCCCAGACCTGTTTCCAGGAAAACTGAACCTCAGTCTAGATACGTTTCTTGTACATATTAAAAAAGAACCTTCCATAGTAACTCATTTGGGTCTGATTACCTAATGTTCTTATGACTTACAGATTTTATTTTAGCTTTTTTCCTGAATCACTAGATGTGGTTTTGGTCTGTTTAAACAACTAGTTTAATTTCACTCATTAATCTGTTATTAACATTATGTTGTTTATCATCATTTTTACTATTTAGTGCTATTTATATCTTCAGATTTTTTTTTTTTTTTTTTCGGCACCGGGGATTGAACTCACAACCTCGCGCCTGCCAGGGCAGGCGCTTAAGGCACTGAGCCAAACTCCCAGCCCAGGTTTTTCAAGGCAGGGTCGCACTGTGTAGCTCAGGCCGGCCTTGTGCTCGCGTTGTAGCCCAGGCCGGCCTCGAACTCACAACGCTCCGCCTACCTCAGCCTCCCGAGTGCTAGGATTAAAGGCGTGCGCCACCACGCCCGGCTGATCTTCAGATTTTTAACCACAGGTAATAAGAGGAAGCATTCAGATTGGAGCTGTTGTTTTCTGTCACTTCCAGCATGTCAGTAACTAGGGAGTCACCTATGAGGATCCCTGAAGCTCTGAGATAAAAATAGCTTCATTTTAGTGGTTTACCAAAAACAGCGAAGCCTGAATATGGAAAGATTTAATTCACCTTTTTTTGTTTGATTATAGAATGTAAATTTATTCACTACCGTGGCTATATTTGGCTGTGTAATTAAGCCTCTGAAATGAACAAGTGCAGTGTGTTACCTTTTTAAGGATATATTTACTAAACTTAATGTCTCTGAATTACAGTAAGTTTTGTGAAACCCAGTTAATAGTAAGTGGACATTGCCATGGTAAGTGATTCCCTGTTAAGCTGGTACCCTATAATTTGTGTAAAACTAGGAGAAACCCAGTAACAGATATTTTGAGCTCATCTTGAGAGCCTTGTATGATGTCTGTCACTTGAAAAGCTTTCAACAGTGGGACTCTTGGAGGAGCCAGTGGCCCAGCCTGTCTGCATGAACTAGCAGTGAAGGATTAGAGACCAGGCATGCACAAAATCCTTAGCAATATTAGCAATCCTTAGGTACAGGGGAGCCTAGACTTCCTCATGATTACAAAGCCTGTTAAGTTTTCAGAGTATCCCTGATGTCACTGTCTAGGCCAGTGATGGTGAACCTTTTAGAGCACAGACAGCCAAGTGTGACATAGGTGCCATAGGTGCACCACCACTGGTCTAGGTGATGCCATAGGTCCGGATTTTCTTCTTGTCTGCCTACATGGTTGCAAACATGAGGAAGTAGAATATTCATTTGTTCTGAAGCTAGGTACAGCAGAATCAAGAAGTTCATTAACTTTGGTCATTCCTTAAAATTAACGTATGAATTAGCTAGAATTTTACTTACCCAGTATTCTTACATTGAACACCTTTTTTTTTGTACATGTCCTCAGTATCATCATTGCCTTAAAGTGTTGCATCTATTCTATTTTTTTGCCTAATAAGTGGTTCTTCTTGGTGTTGCTTAACTGAGTTCATTACACACTGATTTTTATTAAGGAATCAGCTGGTAATGGTTATATGCATGCATATAAATGTGTGTATAAAAGCACGCCCACTCGCATGACCTCCCTCCCAACAGTGTATACCTTCATGTGTCCCCCAGTCTCTGGCTTTATACTCATCTTACATAACAGGTAAGTACATTATGATCAGTCATTCTGCCCTTTGATGTAGAAATGATTTAAATATTTTCCAGTGAATTAAATGATCATTAGTAATCTGATTTTTGAAACACCATTTTCTCCTTTCATTAATCTCAGGCCTGTTAATCAGGTCTTCTTCTTAATTGGTATGGCAAAAGTCTGCTGGTCCTCACATAGAATGTGGGAATTTTATCAGTTGTACCCATAAAAATTATTTTGGGCATCCCAATTATTAATATTGATTGAAAAATTTAGGTATTTCCTTGACTTCTTCCTGAGGTCATGTTTGAGAGCTAGACAACCATGGGAAGAGACTTATTTTCTTCATTGTTTACATTTAACAACTAGTCTGATAGAGCTCTGCTTTGCTGGTATTCTGTGATATCATTTGATTTAATACAGTTTTGCAGATGTTATGGTTCTAATGTAAGTTGTTCTTCAGAAGTATGTGTTCAAAGGTGGAACTTTTGGAAGGCAGTTGAATCATGGGGATGTGATACTTACCAGTGAGTTAATCTCTTACTGAGTTAATACCTGAATGTGCTCTTAGTTGAAAGAAGTGGGTCATTGGTTTTGTGAGCTGGAAGGGTGTATTCTTGTCCCTGGATCCTCCCTTTTGTTTCTGTCTCCTGTCTGCATTGGGCTGGACAGTTTTCCTCTGTCATGCCCTCTGTGCTGTTTCTCCCCTGCAGCCAGTGGATCATACATGAACTGAACACTCTTGACACTGTAAGCCCAATTAAACTTATCCTTTATGTTTCAAGTATCAGATATTTTTTATCAGCAGTGGGAATGTGACTAATACAGAAAATTGGTCAGAGAAATAGGGCCATTTCCGTGACTATACCTAGCCATGTGGTTTAGAAGCATTTAGAACTGGTTTTTGGGAGGGGTTTAGAAAGGTTTGTAGGTACAAGCTCTAGAAGCCCTATAATGCTTTTAAGCAGAGTGTGACAGGTGACTCTGGTTAGAGCTCAGAAACCTAGAATACTGTTAAGAATGTGAACAGTAAATGTCAGGCTCAGGAGGTTTCAGCTGGGAATGAGGACTGTATTGGAAACTGGACTAAGAGACTGTGCATGTTTCATTTTGGCAAAGGATTTGTCTATATGTTTTCACATGTCCTCAGACTTCGTGTGAAGCTGAATTTAGGGGTGGCAAACTAATCTGATGAAAGAAATTTCAAAGCAGCCAAGTATCCAGGCTGGGGCATGGGTGCTGTAGCTGCTTTTAGCCAAATGTGCATGACAATCAGGAGTGAAAAGCAAAACTCAATGATTAGAACATTTTGCAGTTTGACCACAGTGGAAGCTTGTATAAAGTTGGGACCAAAGGAAATATGATTGCTAAAAACATTAGTGCTGTTAAAAAGAAGCCAAGTACTTTGTATTAGGATGATAAGAAAGATGGTAAAAGGCCCTCTCAGGAATTGGCCAGATCGCACTCATTAACATGCTCAAGAGTGTGAAAGAGTAAACTGCTTTGAAATACTGCTTTTGAGAACAGAGCTCCATGGTGCCTTGTTCACTCAGAACCATCTACAGAAGTGTTTCCTGAGTTCAGCCATCCAGGGACTCAGAGGTCACTGTAGCCATGGTCAGTTGGGGCCTGGCTACTGCTTAAGCTGGTGGGAGACCTTATCATCAGCCATGTGGTGCTGGTTTTTCAAATCTAAGATGTACCCCAAAAGTCTCATGTGTTCAGTGATGGAGGTTTTGAAAGACAATTGTGTGATGAAGACACGGTGTTCATTGGTGGATTAATCCATTGTTGAGTTTATAGCAAAATTTATGCTATTAGGAGGTAGCATCTGGTCGGTGGTGTGTCCCTGGGGCCATAAACTGGACAGGTGTATTCTTGTCCTTGACTCTTCGCTTTTATCTCTCTACTTTTTGGTTGTCATACATTCAACAGCTTTTCTCCACCATGCTTTTCTATATGCCATTTTTACCTTGGAGTCAACCAAGAATGGACTGAATTCTCTGATTCTGTGAGCCAAAATAAACTCCTTTAAATTGTAAGTGTATGGTATTTTGTCCCAGCAGAAATGACTAATAAGTCAGATAATTAAGAAAAAATGATAGCTGTTATTCTTCAAGGTAACCCATTGTCTCCATTTTATCTTTCTTGATCAGAACAAATTCTTATGTAGAGAATGCCAAGCAGTGTACCAGATATTTTATACACATTCCTGCTGTGGATTTTCAGTATGACCTGAGATTGGCCTCCCAGGAAAATGACAAATTAAGTATATTACCTGAGATTACATGGTTTTGAAATGGTGGAACAGAGATTTAAATATAGAGCTCTCATTATTTTCTCAGTATTTACTGCTTTGCATCCTTATTGAAGTGAAGGGAATAAATGTATCTGTGAAATTTACTTGAAGACCTAAGACCTTTGTCTGGATGGAATAATCCTGATTACTTTGTCCATTTTCCTACTAGTTTTCATAGCAAGATCTATCCAGGTACCTACTCTGCCTTTATATCAGAATCTAAAATGTATTTTAACAGTAGTTAGCTAATCTATACTAGGTTATAATCTTAGAACTAATCCCTTGTTCTATTCTCATCCTCTGAACTACTCTTTATGCTGTTACTATATGTAATTTTTTCTGCTTTATATCGATTTCTTTTTTATTAGTCATCTATATAATTTTCATACATCTTGTCTATTTATTTTTCATGGTGAAATTTATTATGTAAAAACAGCATTTCTTCTTTGGGGAAGGTAGCATCTGAGAAAAATTTAGCCCCCTTCTCATCCCACAGGCTTTCCCCTTAATTTTCCATTATTTCTGTCCAAAGTTACCACAATTAAATGTATTAGTTATAGAGAAAGAATGGTTAATACTCATATGCTTAGATCAATTTTACATGTCTATATCTGTTAATGTAAACAACCGTATTGAAGGTAACGATACACAATATTGCAACCATTGTCAAGTTCCTATCATCTTGTTTTGTAAACCTGTAATGTTACTGTTTTGGATTTGCTGTTGTCATTTGTTTGTCTCTTGCTTTTTGTCTTTCTTTTCTGTGTCTTTTTTCTCTTAAATAAAAAAAAGTTACCACTATTATGGGTTTTTGGCAAAATAGTATAGAGATTCAGTGCATTTACTAGCATATACATTTTTTTCTGGTTTCACACAAAATAGCCTCCTCTATAAATCATTTATACCTTGTTCTAACACTAACATATTTTGGTAGTCATTCTGTATTAGTACTGTAACATTGCTGCTTTTAAAAAACACACTCACTTGAATTTATAGATTATAGTTATTTTTAAATATTATCTAGAGTACTGCATAAACTGTTTAAAAATTCAGTTAAAAATGTTTGCTCCTGAAAAGGCAGAGAGATATGTTTTCCTGTTGCTCCCACTAAATACAATTAAAACATTGGCTATTATGTAAATAAACAGAAGACTAAAAAGTGAAAAGAAGAAAATAGACTTTCTAAGGATTTTGGGACGTAAGAAACAACATGGTGACAAGTAATTGGGTTGTGTTTTGCTTAAAATAACCCAGTCTTAGAGCCAAATACACTGGCAATCTGGAAATGGTAGTGGGCACAGACCAAGAAAGCCCAAGAAAAGCCTGATACCACTCTAGCTAAACGAGAAAAGGGGCAGTCTAGCAAGATAAATCTTAGAGTGTAATCTCTTCACTCCAGCCTAATATCACAGAAGAAAACAGCCCCACCATTTATCCTTGCCATGCAAGGCTGAGTAGGGAGCCTACGCTTAACCCCCCCATTGTGTCAAGGTGTTCTACCCCTCACACTGTGTGGTGTCGATCAACCAAGGAGGAGCCATGACTTTCACCCTTGCTGGCCAAGAATGAGCCCTACTCTCTATGGTGTGCATGGAAGCCACATCGGAGTCCTGGGTTTTCTTCTTCACTCATTAACATCTTCATCCTACTGGGCTAGTGTCAGTCAAGGACTAGAGGAGATTCAGAATTTCCTGTGTGATTAAGTGATAACAGCCACCCACACTGTGTTGTCCGTACACATTGTATGAAAAATTGCATGTCTCACTTCAGCCCAGCTATAACCATGAGTCAACCTTCTACTCTTGGACTTTAATAGGTGCTGAAGAGAGACCTGGAACTTCAGTTCCCATTTGACAATAAGGAGACTGGAGCCATATCAGAAAGTGAACAAAAACCAAATATTTAAATAAGATCCAGAGTTTTCCTAGCAATTTGAAAATGCCAGATGTTAATTGAATGTCACTAGTTATACAGTGAACTAGGAAGATCTCAAATGAATGAAAAAAACAACCAATAGATACCAGCACTTAGATAATGGAGATGTCAAAATTATCTGGCAAAAATTTTAAAGCACTTGTACTGAGTGCTTTAACAAGCAATTATGAACCTGTTTGAAATAAATGAAAAAATAGCCTTGATAAAGAAATAGAAATTCTCAGCAAGAACAGAAGAAATGGAAAGAACTAAATGAGAACTTTAGCCTTGAGAAATATAGTAATTCAAAAACATAGCACAGTAATTGAGCTCGGCAACTGAATCAAAGGATGGAAGAAAATGAACTGGGGGCGAGAATAGTAGTATTCACTTTGTCTGAACAAAAGAGAAGAGACTGAAATACAAAGCACACTGCCTAAGGGAGTTTGAGATTTTGAACGAAGTTTTGATATTTTTATTGAAGTTGCAGAAATAGAAGCGAAAGACTGTCGAGTTGAAAGAATCCCAAAGAAATAATGACCCAAAACTTGTAAATTTGGACAGAGACGTAACAATAATACATTAGAAATAAATGAAAGATAAGCTCACGTATAAACTCAGAGAAATTCATTCCAAGATAGTATCATTATTAAACTTTTGAAAACTGAAATTAAAGGCAAAATCTTGAAAGGAGTGAGAAAGAATTGACTTATTACCTACCAAGGGAAAGCAATTTGAATGACAGCAGATTTCCCAGCACAAATTATAGAGGCCAGAATGAAATGGAAAATAGTTTTCAAGGGCTGAAAAGGAACTATAAATACAGAATTCTCTATTCTGTGAAAATATTTTTCAGAAATAAAGGGGAAATCAAGAAAAAATCAATGAACAATAACTGAGGGAATTTATTGTCTGCAGATTTAAAAGAATGGACAAGAGGAAAGCTCAGTATAGCAAGGGAACGATAAGGAACTGTGGTACACCAGGAATAGTTTGGTAAATATACATGTAATAAATATTTTGTCATCTCTTGAGTTTTCTAAATTGTTTGATAGTGGAAATATTTTAGCCCTTGTTTTGAATGTATGTACAGAAAATACTTAAGACCATTATATTATAAATCAAAGAATATAAATGGGCCAAAAAGAAGAAGGTAAAGGTTTTTTTTTTCTTCTAAAAAAGTGACAAAGTAGATATTTCATAAAATGTACTATTTAAATTTTTTGTAGTGTTCAGTTGTATTAAGTACACTTGCAATGTTGTATAATCATCACTACTATATACTTCCAGAGCTTTTTCATCATCCAAAATATCATCCTTTAAACTGTAACTTTCCATTTTCCCCTTCCCTACCTCCCGGCAATCATCATTCTACTTTCCAGCTCTCTGAATTTGACTGTTCTAGGTAGCTCATTTAAGTGGAATCATGTAGTATTTGTGCTTTTGAGTTTGATTTAGCATGAGTCAAGTACATTCATGTTATGGTATGTGCCACAATTTCTTTTTTAAAAGACTGAATAATTATTTTGTGTGTATAGAGTATTTTGTTTATTCATCTATTGATGGACACTCTACTGCATCCACTTTTGGGCCGTTGTGGTTAATGCTGCTATTAATATTGATGTGCAAGTTTGTATTTACTAGGAATTTCTGGGTTGTATGTTATTCTGTGTTTAAGTTTTTGAGGAATTGGCAAACTCTTTTATAGAGCAGTTAAGCCATTTTACCTTCCCACTAATGATGTGGTACTAAAGGACCTCTGCTTTGTTCTTTCTGTGTATTTAATTTTTTCTTTTTAATTCCACATGTGAGATCATGCAGTATTTTTCTCTCTGTGTCTAGCTTAGTATACTTAGCATAATGTCCTTCAGGTCTGTTTTTTGTGGCAAGTGATAAGATCTCCTTTCAAAGCTGAATGTTGTCTGTCTGTGTGTGTGTGTGTGTGTGTGTGTGTATGTATGTGTATGATTTTCTTTACTCATTCATTTTTGGCCGACATTGAGATTACTTACACATGCTCAGTATTTTGAGTAATTCTGCAATGAATGTGGGAGTACAGATCTCTCTAAGGTGATTTCATTTCATCTGAGTATACATACTCAGAAGGAGGATTGCTGAGTTATATGGCAGTTCTATTTTTAATTTCTTTAGAAAACTCCATATGGTTTTTTATAATGGCTGTGCCAATGTACATTCCCACCAATCTAAAAAAGTTATGGATCATGTCCAACTGTGATTTATTCCAGGAGTACAAAGGTGGTTCAATATTTGATTTTAATTTGGATTCAATATTTGTACTTTTCAGTGTAATTCCCATAATAGACTATAGAAGAAAAATTACATGATTGTTTTAATGTAAAAAAATAAATTTGATCAAACTCACTACCCACTCATGACAAAAAAGAAAGCTAGTAATAAAAGATAACTTCCTTAATTTGATAAAGAAAATCTATGAACAACCTCAACCTAAAGTATGTTTTACTTAACAGTGACTTTCTTACGTTCTGAACACATCCCATATATTCAACTGCCTACTCAGTATCTCCACTGAGATTATTTAATAGAAATCACACAGTTAACATTTTCAAAGCCAAATCCTTTCTCTACTCATCCTCAGACCTACTTTTGGGTATGTTCAGCTCATTAAATGTCACAGATAATTGTCTGCAGAGTTCAAAAACTTGGAGTCATCCATAACCTCACTCATTTTCTCACAACAAACATCCAGTTCTTTCAGATACTCCCCAAAGGTATCTCTGTGACTCATTTTTGACCTGGTCTATCACATTTGCTGTATTGGCCCCGTTAGTCTGTTCTCCACATAGAGACTTGAGTGTCTTTTATAAATGAAGTCAAACCAAGGCTGTTTTCTATACCCTTCAATAGTTTATGATGCTAGTGAAAGCAATTTTGTTGTTTTCAGAATGGGGAAACATTTTTATAATGATCCCTGTATAATACCAGCTCATCATTTATTCTCCATAAATATTGAGAAACAGCTATGAGCTAGGAACTCTATAAAATATTGGTAACTATAGCTGTGAAAAAAAGGATAAAGCTGGCCATTATGTTTATAGACTTAGGATCCAGGGGAGAAAGAAGTAGGCAGTTATTATGCAGTGTGTTCGGGTCTGGGGTATCAAAAGTACAGAGGGCTGTGAGAGCATTTGCAAAGGTTCTTTTCCAGAGGTGAAAATAAACTGAGACCAGTAGCATAAGGAGAAGTGAAACAAATGAGGAGTTGGTAATGGAGGGCGAGGGAGACATATGACAAGTGTGGCTCGATCCTTGAGTGTAAAATTTGGAGAAGGGACAGAATAGTTAAGAGCAGTAAGAGTCAGACCACACAAAACCTTGAAGATTGTGCTAAGAATTTTCAAATGTTTAAGACATTCAGGATTCTGAATTGAGATTATGAATTAAAGGATTATGACTAAGAGGGTGAGTTCCTGTTTTAGAAAAGCTATTTAGGTTGCAGTTGGGAGGATAAATAAGAACACAACCAGTGGTATAGAGAGCAGCTAGAGAATGAGTAATAGCAGTCCAGATGAACAGTAGTGGTGATCAGGGAGAGTAGTGTTCTGGGAGAGAGGTTGGATAGCACTTGTCAGAGATAAGTCTGAGGGGTTGCCCAGTTCTCTGTTTTGGGTATAAGGAGGAGAAGAGCTTTATAGAGAACATGATGAGTTCAGAATTTTACAAAATACTGGAAAGTTACTTGTGAGACTTCCTAAAGGGGAGGTGTTGGGAATGCATGATGGCGTGGCAGAGGTGAGGGAGCAATAACGGATGGACTTTGTTACCCTTCTTGAAGAGATACGTATCTCTAAGTATTAAATAATATTTGAGGATTATAAATTGTATGCTCTTCATTGCTATACTGAGAAGATTGAGAACATTTGTTTACTTTTAAAAGTCAGTGGTCCTTGATGGAAGAGACTAGTTGGTTATAATTCAGGAGAAGTGGAGACTTCCTCTTGATGCTAAATATGATGTTGCATTGGATGACAGAATGTTTTAGAAGTTTGCTGTTATGTTGCATTGTATGACACAGTGTTTTACAATTTTGATTCCATTGTGTGTTGCATTCATCCTAAGGTGCTGTCTCGGTCTGTTGAAGACACTGTAACAATACCATAAATTGGGTGGTTTATAAATATGAGGAATTTATTTATCGGAGTTCTGGTGGCTTGGAAGTCCAAGATCAAGGCACCACCAGATTGAGTGTCTGGTGAAAGCTACTTTCTAGTTCACAAATGACACCTGCTTGCTGTTTCTTACATGGGGCGTGAACCAAGAGGTCTTTCTCAGGCCTCTGTATAAGGACAGTAATCCCCTTTACTCATGAAGGCCCTGCTTTTGCTACTTAATCATTTCACAAAGTACTACTTCTTAGTATCATCAGATTTCAACATAGAAATAGGGATGGGAGGACCCAAGCATTTAGCATAACACAGGTACGTCCTTCATAGAAATAGTGTCACTATTGAGAGTGCGGGCTCAGGAACCAGACTAACTGGCTTAACAGGTTTCCCCTGCCATTTAATTATGGAGGGTATTTGAGCATATTATTCAACTTCTCTCAGTTTTTGTTACTTATAAAATATAAAAAATATTACCTATGTCATATATTATGAGAATTGAGTTAAAAAAGCATTTAAAACAGAACTAATTAAACGTTAACTGTCATTATTACGACTGTTATTTTCATTATTGTTAATGAAAGGAAGAACAACTTATGAGGTGGTGAATGCCTTCCTTATGTTAAGTCTATAGTGAGCTCTTCAAGGCATCCCAACCGTAAAGTCAAGAGTGTTCTTGAATTCCTGAGACAGCTTTGCTGAAGACAGAGTCACAGCGCTATGAAGATGATAGCTGTTCTCTCACCATTTCCTTCCTCCTAATTATGGGAGTGGGTGGTTATGTATTAGGAGGAAAACTGGAGTTGTTTGCTGCATGTTAATAAGAAAGTGGGAAAATACCAGTATTTCTGAATTGCTAATGATGTTTCTCACAGACTGTGGATTTTAGTTCTCTCCCGAGGGAAGTATTTCCATGTACGTTGTCTACTCTGTGAAAAACAAAAATGTCCTATTTAAACTTACAGAGCTATAATAAGACAACTTTACTTTTCATTTGTAGTCAAATGGGTTGGAAAAAGGAAGACAGGATGATGCTTATAGGGACCAAATCTCTAGTGTTGGAGTCTGAGCCAGAAAATAGGTTTATGAAAACGTAGGATGACAACAGTAAGCAGTCAGTGTTCCTAGAAAGTGACCACTTGTACAATGAGATATGGCAGTTTCCTGATCTTCCTTGCAATCCTGCTAGAAAGATAAATTTTTTTCATTCCTGGGTGGGAAGAGCAGAGTTACATTATGCTTATGTGATTGTTGTTTTCACTGTTGGATGCTTTCCTATAAACTAATACTTTACTTTGAATTTTGCAGGAGTTTGAAAATGACTATGTCACATTTAAGTCCAAAATTCTGGATTTTGATAGAAGGCTTGGGGCAATCCTTTGTGAAGCTTTCTATAACTGCCATGGTTTAGAAGCTGCGTTTAAGGTTAGTTCTGAGGAACCTACCCTGAAAATGTTTAAGTACTGAATATTATAGACTCTTAAATGAAAGGAGAATACATCCTTTCCTGATTCATGTAAAGTGTTAACTGGATTAGTTGCATTACTCTCAAATTCAGCTCACTGAGTAACGTACTTTAATGTACTAAAGAATAATGAAGTTGCGTTTGGCAAGGTCATTTTTAGGACGTTTAGCAATTGATCATTTCTGGCTTTCGCAGTGTTTTAGCTCTCATTACCTTTAGAGCAAGTTTGGTCTGGCCTGTGAAGTATTGATTTGACATTAAACCACAGTGAAAAATGAAAAATACCTGATCCTTTGACAATTTCTTTTCTTTACCATTGTTTGCATATGTTAGGTTTACCTGCTTACTTTATTACTGACTGAAATAGCAATTTATATACTAGTTTCATTAGGTATAAAGCATTATTGATTAACAGGTATATCATTATTTATGTGTCAATAAAGAAAATGCTGCCAAATAATTATGATGTCATTGATTGCATAATGCATTCCAATTTCACAGATGTTGAAAAAGTTTTGTTATAGAGCTAATCAAATACAGTGTGTGCATATATGTTTAGAATTGTATAAAAGAAAAGCACTTTGATAGTTCACTGAAACTGAAAACTTGTCATACAGAGAAGAGGGATATCATGAATGTTTATAGTATGGTGTGACAGTTAAGCTTAATTTGTCAACTTTACTGTCTTGGGAGCCACCAAGGGGGTTGATGGAGCACCCTTCTGGGTGTGTCTGGGTGGGCCAAGGAGGCATAAACTTGGGTCTCTTGCTTCTTCTCTTTGGCACTGCACCCCTGCTTTGCATTCCCACAACTGTGAATAAATAACTTTCCTCCACAACACCTTCTGCCATGATGTCCCTGCCTTGGAGACAACCAAAGATGGCTGGACCCCCTGAAAACATGAGCTAAATTAAATCTCTTCTCCTTTAAACTGTGGGTGTCAGATATTGTATCTCAGTAGTGAGAAAGCTGATTAATGCAGAAAATTAGTATCAGAGAAGTGAGATTATTACTGTGGTGGTACCTAATCATGTGATTTAGAAACCTTGGAACTGGTTTGCAGAGGGAGTTTGG
>RJWM01040142.1:0-15751 GCA_004363535.1 Dasyprocta punctata
GAAAATATTAAAGTTTTGTGGGCTGAAAAATAAAAGAAGAATTTCTCTGATCAGAACACTGTTCCATAATACATATCAAATTCTTGTTATTGTTTCAAAATCCAAATTTGATGATAGCTCCTTTGGAAAGCCTTTACTTGCCCTCCAAATGATAGAACTGATTAATTAATCACTTTTCTGTGTTCCCTGTATATTTTGTACTCTCTATAGTTGGAATTGTTTGTTGGTATGAATGTACATCTTGCTAAACTCTGAACTCCTTGAACACACAGGTCATAATTCTTTTATTTTGGTATCTGGAGTACCTGGTACCTAGTAGACTCCCAAGACGTATTTACTGCATTTCTTTGAGTGATAGTAGAGTGGTCTATCTATCTACTGTAGTATAGGGTATTTGCTCACAGACATCCAATGAAGACATGGATGAAGCACAGCCACTGTTGTGTTTGGTATAGGGATGTTTTCAGAAAGGGATAATATTTAAATATTTAACTTGATTCTTTTTTTTTTTTCTTTTGAGACGGTGTCTTGCTATGCAGTTCATGCTGGCCTTGAACTCACTATTGCCTAAGCCAGTCATTGGAGATGACAGGAATCAGGCCTTTGATTCAGGAAAATGGCCCAATATGACTAGGAATAGGAAACTTGTAATGAATGGCTGAAATGATACTGGGGAGGTAGGCAGGGCTGAATCATCTGGTACTCTTCAGTGGTTTTCTGGTATCCTAGACTTACAGCTATCATTACATTTGTCTTCCTGAGTTATGCTTTATATCTTCATAGTCTTTTTTTTAGATTCCAAATCATATGGCAAGTTTTACAAGGACCATTTTATTCATGGTTCAAATCAAGAAGAGGGTCTTGCACAGAGCAGATGCTAAATAAATGTTGACTTTTACCCTTTTGATCCAGTTCTCATGCTCTCAATTATAAATCACTAAGGAAAACACAAAATCTTAGTTAATTATTCCAGAAAAAAATTTGAAGGTCCAGTAGTTAGCAACAATTGCGTTTTGGGGGAATTTAGATAAAACTGTTTGATGGTAATGGGTGAGAACTTGAATTTTGGCTTCAGGTTCTCTTTTTAATCTTGTTTCTGGCCAACATGAGAATTAATTCCGTATGCTGCAAAGTGGAGAGCAAAATAATTATTAGTCCATCCCTAGACATTCTGAGGAGGACATCTCAAATTTACGACAGTGTATCAATGCAGTGTTGGGGTGAGGAGAAATAGTTTTTGACCACAGGCACATTTTCCTTCTCCTCTCTTTGTATTCGTGTGGAATTTTTCTCCCCTTGTGTTCAGGTCAGTGCATCAGCAAATCCTTGGTTTGCAATGGGGATTCTGACTGTGAAGAAGATGGCGCTGATGAGGACAGGTGTGAAGAGTCAGAAAGCAGACTTTCCTGTGACATTGATCAATCTCCTCCCAACATAGAACTTACGGGCAATGGGTAAGATGCTAAGTAATCTGGGTGTATTAGTGGGTTCTAGTTTTTAATTTTGTTTTATCTTATAGTTTGGTAAGTCTAATAACAAGTTAACCAATAACAAAGACTTTTTATTATCTCAGAGCTCTTTGCCACATCCTAAATCAATTTTTAAAACTCGTATCTGTGTACCCATAGATATGTGTAGTAAGATGTAACATAACCCATTGTCTGGGATAGTCTGGTTTTGGCACTGAAAGTCTGGCATCAAGGGAAATCTTTCACTTCCAGTGAAATCTGAACAGTTGGTCACATGAGAGTGGATGGGGAAGGAGGGTGTGGGGAGGGAGAGACAGACAGACAAACTAACTGATTACTCAAGATAATGATGATAGAATGAGAGTGGAAAGAGAAAAATAAGTATGTTGTAACATCCAGGCTAAAAAGTGATTGCCTAACCTAGTTGGCAACCTTCATTTCCAACAAAAGTTGGGAAAATCCTATGTGTGTATTTCAGAAACAAATTCCAAGGAATTTTTTGGGTCAGGTTACCTGAATTAAGCTTTAATTTTGTTGATTTTATTTCATTTTTGTTTTTTTGAGACAGGGTTTCACTATGCAGTCAGACTGACCTTGAACTCACTTTGTAGCCCATGTTGGTCTCAAACTTGCAACGATCTCCCATCTCAGCCTCCCAAGAACTGGGCTTACCAGTGTGAGCCACCATAACTGACCTATTAACTAAGTTTTTAAGGATATAAAGTAATCTATTCTGGATAGATGTGATTTTCCTATAATATTTTAAAATTCATTATCAGAGAGAGAGAATAAAGTTACTTTAAGGAGTGTGCTATTCAGCATAGTCAGAGACCATAAGTTAAAAATTCATTGTAGAATGCTTTCTCTCTTCCAGATTAAACTTAATCTTATTGGTTTCATCTATAGACTCAATTCAAAACCAGCTGTTGCCATAGATACAATAAGCCTGTGTGTTATAAAAATATGTTGTAAGACTGAAAGATGTTGGATTTTCCCAGCTATTAGTGTTAGCTATTATGCCAAGCAGGGGAATTTGGATAATATATGGTGTGCATTAGCATGCTGTTCTCTTCGTTTTCACTTTCTAAAAGAAGTACTTAACAGGAAAATATTTTAAGAATTTCCAGAGTTCTCTAATGATTTTTTTCCCCAACAATTACTATTTCTGGTTTTTGACTGATTTTTCTTTCCCCCTGCTGCTCCTCCTCCTCAACAGCTATAATGCTCTCACTGGTCAGTTTAGGAATCGAGTCATCAATACCAAAAGTTTTGGTGGCCAGTGCAGAAAAGTGTCCAGTGTGGATGGAAAAAATTTCTACAGACTGAGTGGAAATATCCTTTCTTATACATTTCAGGTACTTAATTACATTGATACAATTGATTTCTAATCCACAAATTGTCAGCTATTATTTATAAGATTTAAATTTTTTGGTGCTTGATGAGGATTTACTTATATTTGGTCATTTTGCATGAATGTTTTATGTGAGCTTGTAAAGAATCATTCTTTAACTGAGGTATAGGATAATGATACTTTAATTTGTATGGTATCATGCAAACTGACTTTTTTCTTGCCTCTCTTTCCTCTCTCTTCTTGCTTTCTTCCCCTTCCCTCCACCTCCTCTCTTTCCAGGTCCTGTCTGCTTCTGCTCTCAAGTGCTGTCAGACACAACTAAATTCATTCTGTTCTCTGATATCAACACGAAATCTACTCACACAAACACTTGTAAAATTATGGGACATTTTTGAAGATTTGGAGAAAAGATAGAAGAAAGATTTTCTGCTGCAGTAGTGCAAACATGTTCAGCCTATTCCTGTTGCCGCCCCCTCTCGTTTCCCATCTCAAAACATCCTTCTGTCACCTCACAAAGTCAAGTTTCTGATCTCATTCTGTTTTCTCATTCTTGTTCTCCTTGCCAAGATCCCTTCTTCCATTTCTTTTTCTCCCTTCATCTCAGAACTTCCAAAATTTCCAATTCAGCTCTCCTTATCTATGACTTCCAAATTTTTAAACTAAAACTACGATGATGTTCCAACAGAAGGACCTTTTGTTTACTGAGATTAACCCTCTCTAGAAAGTGACTTTGAGTATAAATAGCAAACTCATTGTCTTCTTACATAGACACTCCTTGTTTAAAAACCTACCTGTTTAGCAACAGTTCAGACTTTCTTCTGAGGCATGCTCTTGTATGTATGATCCACTGCTCAGATTTATGACCTGCATTCAGATTTACAAAGCAGGAACATGAGTGGCAGTGTGACCTTATGGTGGCTTCTTCTACAGTACAGAACTGCAATTTTTGCTGACTACTGTACAGTACAGTACTGTAGTTTTATGTTCTGTTATACAGTACTGCATGTAAGAGTTATGCAAATAAAAGCAAAGTCATCATGTTGGTGTTTCCTTTGACCATTTCTTTGTTCTGAATATTGCAATGTACATCCTATACACAATTTCCCATTTAGGGACAATTTGCTTAACCACCTGGTCGCAGGAATGGAGCTTGTTTGTTAAATGAGAAAGGTCTGTATAATGATGTAGTTATGTTTCAGTAGGAACTACTGAAACATAGTGTAAAACTGATCTGAAAAATAACTGTACCTACCAAGTTTTGAGTATCTACCATGGATTCTGCTCTGTTTTAGGCAATTGGTATTATTTAATCATTATAATAGCCTTTAACGTAAGTAGTATTTTATCCCTTTATGTATATGGAAGTTAAGACTCAGAGAACTTCATCCAGTTTACACCAAGTCATCAAATCAGGAATAGTAGAACATGTATCCAACTTGTTAGATTTTGTAGTCCTTTATTTTTCTATTACATCTTATTCTCCTCATGGATTGCATTGAATTTCTTTTTCAATTCTAAATTCTACATGTAAATTATATGTATTGTAATTTAACCAAAAAAGGCCAGAAGGGAGAATGTGAGATATGTATAAGTATATAATTTTTTTCTTCCTCTATTCCCGGGATGATATGTTGTTAATTCTTTCATAATTATAATTGGAAGAGTTGCATGTAAATTTCCTGAAGGGTCAAATCTAGGAAGTTACAGAGGAGAGGAAATATAAAGGAAGAGCTTTTCTGACTTAGTTGAAGGTAGACATACTAAAATTCTGCAGTTTCTGAAGAAGAGGAATAATTTAATAACAGCGTGATTCTGACATTCATTTTCCCCAGCAGGATTTAGTTTCAGACTGACATCTGAAATGCCTTTCCAGTCACCAGATGTGAAGGTGTTTGTCAGAGCAGTGGGAAATTATACCTGTTACTGAGTGAGCAGTAGCAGTGTTTTGATGATGCAGCCTGAGGGAAGAGAGATGCAAGCAACAGGCAGTGAGTGCATCAGTCATTCAAGCTCTAAACCCAGATACGAATATGGAGGCAGTAAATGTCTTCTATAGTTCAAATAAATCAACCCAGGGCCCACTATGAATTTACCTCTCTACAGTGAGGGAGGTGACTTACATTATTAGTAAATATACACAAAACAGAATGAATTCATCACATCTCTTGCCTCTGTTTACATGATCAGCATTGTGGGTTTTGTTTTTAGGGTAAATCTCGTTTCTTCTTGGGTGAGCTGCTTCCTTTGATGTCATGCACATTTTCTGCTATCCTCCTATGATGAGGAAGGTCTTTGAAACCTAAGCACATTCCTACTCCATGTTTGCTTGGGAAGGTGCCACTCCACTTTGTTCAGCCTGGGAGGTACCTGAGGGTTCTTGTGTTCACTGTCAGCCTGTGATGAGTTGCAGATGGATGTGAGTTAACTACTAAGTAGGAGAAACTTCTTGGATTTTCCTACATTTGGTCATGAATGTACTTCAAGATTTTTTTTTAAGGAGAGAAGCTACACAACACACCAAATGATAGGGAAAACATATTATAAAAGCAATTTTTAGCTAAGGCTAAATTACCTGAGCCTTTGCTTTCTTTCTTGGTATGAAGACAAGATACCAGATTTCTAAATTTACCTTTTAATCAGAAATAATTTGTGTCATGATAGAAACAGTTTACAAAATAGCCTTTGTGTACTAAACACTGTTCAGAAGCTTATATAGATATTTTTCCTTATGCAGGTTGAATATCCCTAATCTGAAAATTCTAAATTGGAAATATTCCAAATATAAACTTTTTCACTGACATGAAGCTGATGTGAAAAATTCTATACCATGAAACTTTTTAGCACGTAAAATGATTAAATAACACACAAAATTACCTTCAGGCTATGTGTCTAAGGTGTGTGTTAAACATAAATGAATTTTGTATTCAAATTTATCTTACCTGTAAGGTATCTTATGCACACATAAATATTCCAGAATAAAAAAAAAAAACAAAAAACCCTGAAATCTCAAATACTTCCAGTCCCAAAGGTTATAGATAATCGGTAACTCAACCTATAATAACTCCAGGAGATAGGGACTACTCTCTGTGGCTCATTTCAAGAAACTGAGACAAAAAACTGTGAAAAAGCTTACCTGTGATCAGAGAAGTAATAGATGACAAAGATGGGATTTGAACAATAGAAGCATGGCTCCAATACTATGTTCATAGGATATTTATCTGACTTTTAAACAAACTAATTTTATGATGTAGTAGAAATAATGTTCTAGTGACAGTTCTGATTGAATTCACTTTTTCTTATATTCTGTAATGTTTTAATATGCATGCATAATTTTCATCATGCAGTAAAATTGTATGATCAATAATATATTTTGGAACTTTGATCTATTTCCTTCTAGTCTTTTTTAACTGGGCATATACTATTAGCATAGTTATAATTAGCAAAATTTTTACATTTTTACTCTTTCTCACATAATCCTACAACATGCATATTTTGTCTTCACGAGCATCATTTAGGATGACTACATAATGTGCTGTCATTTTCTTTTACTTTTGTTTTAAAAGTGTATCATTTCCATCTCTTCTGTTTTCTCTGTGCTTATTTATACTTTCATCTCAAACACAGATGTGCATTATTATATAATAAAAACCCAGGAGCTTGTGGACTGTTCCCAATTTGAATACTAGAGTTTTTTTGCATGTTTTTTTCCTATGGAAATTGATTTTTTTGAAATTCATTGCCTGTTATTTCCAGAAGAGTCATTTATACTAGAATATTTTTTGAAACAATGTCAGCTACTCTGTCCATACTAGAGTTTGTAGTTACATAGTGTGATTGCCTGATGGATTTAATTGTTGGGTGCCCCTTCTAGACAGGATATGTACTTATTTTTTGTCATTATGACTTTCAGTGAATGCTTCTAGTCTTTATGTTACTTACCACCCTCTTGTGGGCGTCTCATTGTGTCACCTGATATAATGTAAAATAAAGGATAAATAAATGCTTGTCTCTCTATGAAAGCTGGAGCTGTTGCTTCTCAGCCACTTGTGACAAAACTATGGACTGCTTTAAGATTCTTTTGGGATGTCGTTTTCTTCTATCACTCAACATAAGAAAAAAATTGAATCATAGCATTCATTCAAGTCAAGTAGGTTCAGAACATTAAATCTGCATCATATCACATTTTGAAACAAAGTTCAAATGATCGAATTGCTGCACATCATCTATTTGTATCCTCTTCCCCTCTTTATATAGGAAGTCATGAGCCAAATGCTTTTATAGTTCTCCCTCAGTGTAGCTATGTCAGCATATTTACTTCTAAGCTAACTGTTGATATTAAAGAAAAGTGGAATATACTTACATACAAATGCTTTATGAATCAGTTGGCCTTGTCATTGATATGATGTCTGCTGTTAACAGAGTAATCATAGCATGAACTCCCTCCTTAGACTCACACAGGCCTAGTCTTAAAGATCTTACAGCTGCTTTATGTCAGTGCAGAAGTTTGACTTTCGGGGAAGACTACACAAAGAAAGCATCCATGTACAAATATATCTTGGGGATATCCAAGGCTTTAATTCAATCATAGCAAAAAATTTCATTTTTTTTGTAGGTAAAAATAAACAATGATTTTAATTATGAATTTTATGAAAGTAGTTGGTCTTACATGAAAAAAATCTTGACAGAGCATAAATCATCAAGTCGCAGAAGCTTCTTTTTCAGTTCTTCATCATCCAGTTCATACAGTCAAACTTCAGATCTCAACGAAGAGTATAAGGAAAAGGTTAGTATGAAACATCAGCTAACTTTTCCGTATTTCATTGGTTTTAAGTGTTGGTAACATTAACAAAAGTGTATATATCAAAAAGATCAGCTTTGCTGTTTATTTGTTTTGTTTTGTTTTTGCGGCACCGGGGATTGAACTCACAACCTCGCACCTGCCAGACAGGCGCTTGAGCCACTGAGCCAAACTCCCAGCCCTTGCTTTGCTGTTTAAATTAAGGCAATAGTATCTCCTTTAAGAGACAATATTATTTCCTTAAAGATACAATAATACTTACTAATTCTCTTTGACAAGCTATTTATTTATACTTTCATTTTATTGCCAAAGTATTTGTTCTTATTTGAAAACTTTAAATTTATCTTCAAAGCTTCCATTTTAAACTATCCTAAAATTCTCATTCATTGATACTGATGTCACTATTTCAAGTGTTATACTCAGTGTTAGAAAATGCAGTAGATGGTTAAAATGCACTTCCTAAAAGTTAATGCTAGTCTTTTTAGAAGATGCATGAAGCTAAAAGATTTTTTAAATATTTTATCATTTTTGAGGTACCAAAATTTTCACCTGAGAAATTTAACTCATTTTTAAATACTTTGTTAAGATGAACTGTACTAATTGATATATACTTACTATAAAAGAATTTATCTTGTTGATCGTCTCACAATCTACGTATTTTATCTCACACTTAAAGTCAGTAGTTTAGTTAATAAATCATACAAAGGAGATATAAACAATATTAACTTTATTTGTTTTATATCTAAGACAGTTGTGGAAATATAAGCTACTAAAAATACTTAGCATCTCCATATTATGTTGTCCACATAGTAAGGATTTGGTGTAAGACAGATCTGTCTTCAATATCATTAAAAGATGCTTACGAAGTGTTTAAAATATCTCATCATAAAGTACCTTAGTGTTTACTTACACTATCATGGGGGATAAATTACATAGTTGTCTTTCCTTTTTTTTTTTTTTCTTTTTTGGTACCAGGGATCGAACTCACGACCTTGCACTTACCAGGCAAGCGCTTGAGCCACTAAGATAAATCCCTGCCCCCCCTTTTTTTTTATAATTGTCTTTATTCTAAGTCATGGTCAGGATGTGGACCCTCAGGGCACATTGTTTAAATACTTATTTGTAAGGTTCATTAGCAGTAGATGAAATTGCTTTTCTTTTTCTAGTTGAGAACATAGCAAGTTGGGTCTTGGGGTTATAGTGGTCCTGTGTAAAAGAAATTACCAGGCAATTGTGCACATTTTATTCCTATTTAGGACTCTAAAATTCCTTAAATTGTTTCAAGAGGTTGGGCCCCAAAGAGACCTCATCATGCATTAAAAATAAAAATTTATATATCCTGGGTTGATTGCCAGTGGTAGTTGATAGAGATGTTGGACAGAGAACTATTTCCATTACATTTCTTATCTTCTACTTAAAACTCTTTATTTTTTCTTCTCCCCATAGAATTATCAGTTGTTGGTTATTCAGAACACTGTTGAAGTGGCTCAGTTCATTAATAACAATCCAGAAGTTTTACAACTGGCTGAGCCATTCTGGAAGGAGCTCTCCCACCTTCCTGCCTTGTATGACTATAGTGCCTACCGAAGATTGATTGACCAGTATGGGACTCATTATCTGCAGTCTGGGTCCTTGGGAGGAGAATACAAGGTTCTATTCTACGTGGACTCAGAAAAAATCAAACAAAGTGGTACAGTATTAAAAAATTGCTATCTCAAGACATTTTGGGGATTTTAATGGAGAATAACATGTAGTTAACTTAAACTTCTGAGCTTTAAAATTTGATACAGATTTAAATTGCAAAGGAGTCCAAAATTGCAAGAATCCATTATTCTCTATTCAAAAATTATACATAGTTTAAGAAATAGCTGTCTACTCTTCTGAATAATAACCTGAGTTAAGCCATTATCATTACTGGCTGTCTCCAGAGAGTTTTGGATTTTTAGAATACTTTCTAACATTTCTCATATTAAACAGTATCTCTCGAAGAAAGCTAAATCACAAATTTATTGATATTCCAGAAATCAAAATGTTTTAAAGAAGTACTTCTCTTACTTGTATTCTCTGTCATTCATTTAAAAAGATCTGCTCTGAATATCACACACTTATTACCAAATACTTGCAACAACAGCTTAAATTTGTTGACCTTCTTCAGAACAGGTGAGTTGTATTATTACCAGTAGTCCTCACTACCACCCAGAGAGATGGGTGCTATGATTCCTGTTCCACAGATTGAGAAATAAGAGACTCAGGGCTGCTTTGAGAACTCATTGAAAGCCTGATAGATTGTGAAGGATTCTAAATCCAGGACTAACTAACTTCCTTGTCAGTTTATCTTGTTCCTTATGCTGTGTTGCTGCTACAATTGCCTTTTGTTAGAGTCAGGACATACCACTGAATTCATGCATTATTGACGTCATATCATGAGGAACATCCTTGCAATCTGCCCAGGTGTGGGATCAATATTTTAACATCTACTCATCCTCTCCAAAGAATTATGGCTTACCAATGTTTCAAGTCTAATCTCTTCTAACTTTGTGTTGTAACTGATACCCACACTTCTTTTGTCATTCCAAACCATATCTTCAGTGTCTTTCTTTTCAGTAAAGATTCTAGTACAGCCTTGGAAAAGAATAAAACTTCTTACCTTATTCAGAAGAGGTCTTGTAGCTTTTCTTTATGGGTAACATAATACTTTTCTGTGGTTTCATGGGTCTGTCTTTTGTACGTCTTTGCTAGATAAAATTTAACTTAATATCATGAGACATAACTAGAATTTGAACTTTCTTAATTTCACAAGTTGGGATGAATGCACATACACAGGTTTTGGTAGCAAAGAGAAGCATTATTTCTGAACAATCAATACAACAATTGGCTTGATCTAAACTCAAGTTTCAGTCTCTGCCCAATCCTTAAAGAACTTAAAAGAAACAGATGGGATTTAAAATTTTTTTCATGTTGGTAAAATTATTATTTTTTGAGTGAAATTTTTACACTTGAGTAGTTTATGTTCTTTCTAGGATTCTAATTTAAATAAAATAATAATTTCTGGTATATAATTGTTTTTAAGAAATATTAATAGTATTCTAACAAAGTGAGTAAGATTACATGAGAAAAATACATTTTCACACTTTTATTTTTGCAGTACTGGGAATTGAACCCAGGGTCTTGTGCTTGCTAGGCACAGGTTGTGCCACTGAGGTATACTCCCAGGTCATACTTAATTAATTTCTATCCTACTTTTTAAAAAATGCATTGACAAAATTCTTGCTAATAAGTAGAAATGTAGCATTCTAAAATTGTAAGTTTTGGGAAGAATTTAATAACCACAGACTTTAATGATGGAGAGTGAGGAAGATGCAGTCAGTAGAAGTAGGCTTTTAGAAATGAATCAGTGTAGACCTAGAATCCAGCTTTTGGATCTACCATAGAGGGGTAGGAAGCCACCATGCTTCTATGTTTATCTATTTGTTTTATGTTCGCTATTCATGAGTAAAATATATCGTTCTCTGGGGTAGTCACTTTCCTCCCTGTCCAGTGTTTCATGTAGAAATCAAATCTTCTCCTCCATCTGACCAAAACTAATAGAAAGAAAATAACATAAAACATGCAGCTCTTTTTCTGAACTTGGATCCTTTCAAGCATTGGAAAATGCGCATATCCTGTCATTCTTGATTAAATGGCTATAGTATGAGGAAACCACCTGTGTTCCCTCACCCATACCTGGATACATCCTGCAGAAGGTATTCAATAAATGCAGAAACTAAGCACATCTCTTTTACATCCTCCTACCCCAGGTTCGAGTTCGGTACAGGGGAAGAAATGCACTTCCTCAGATTTCAAGTTTATCTTTGTGTCATCATCAGAGAACAAATGTGATAAACTGGGAGTGAATTCACAGTCAGATTCAGGTAAATAAAGCTTAATCTCTCTCTCTCCGTCTCTCTGTCTCTCTCTCCCTCGCTCCATCCCTCCCTCCTTTTCTCTCCCTCTTCCTTTCTCTCTCTCTCTCTCCCTCATTCCCTCTCTCTGTTTCTGTCTTCAAAGGCATTTGAAGGGTTGGAAATTCTCCTGTTTTGTGTTTTACATGTACTTGATTATTTTTGCTTTTCTTCTCTTTTTCATATGTAATGACACTGAGACATGCAGGATGGGTATCTCCTCTGTATTATAAATATGTTCTACATGTGAACAACTTTCCCCTGTGATGGCTGGAAGCAAGTCTATAAAAGTGACAATATTGGGGGAACATTTAGTTCTATTCTGTAACAAAGACATTTGGTACAGTTAAGGTTTCTGGTGCACGCTGCTGGGGGTGGAAAGGGTGGAAAAGGTACTGTGCTAGTCTTTGAGTAATTGAAGAGGAAACTGCAAAGGTACACTGATCTAGACTTAGATAACATGCTAAGGACTTTGGATATCATCTTGATCAGTGCCATTAAAAGACTTACTACAGGGATTGATTAAACATAGAGGAAAATGGGGATTGGAGAAGGAATGATCCATTAGATAAGAAGCAGGAGAGATGGAAAGCAGAGGTGAGACAGGTCAACAGAATGAAGTGCTAGAGAGAAGCCAAATAAGATAAAGAATGAAAAACGTCCTTTGGATTTGAAGATTATAATTTATTTGTCAGAAAAGGTAGAGATTGTGTAGTGTCATGGGGACAGAAAAGAGACTTTTGTGCATTGTGTAAGGAAGGGACTGAGCAGTATTAGAGCTTAGACTCTTCTGGATGATGGCAGAAATTGGGGCGAAGTTGAAGACTCATCCCGGTGCATTGACTGTCAGCATGGAAGCAGGGATTCTTCAGGGATTAGTAGATGATTGCAGGGAAAAAGACAGATTAGTAAAACCAGGTTTATGTACTCATTATTTCATTCATTAACTATGGAGTCTGTAGTATGCACCAGTACTTCTCCAAGGCACTAGGAATACAGCAATAAATACGCCACAAGTGCCCATTTTCAGAGAATTGATACAACAAAGGTGGAAAAGTTTTGGAATGAGTTAGAAAATAATACTCTAGAAATAGAGATGGAAATGAGATCTTTGGGAAGATGTTGACATTACCAGCTGGGCTGGTGATGGGAAGATGCTCACTGATTTTATTTGGCATGTAACAAACACAGAGCACTTACTATGTGTTCAACACAATTTTCAGTGATTTCTAAAAAATAGTCTATGCACTTTTCCAACCTAAAGGTTAGATTTTAATTACACTTCCATTTTATAAACAGGACCACTGAGCCACAGAAAGGTTGCGGAAGATCACTGTTAGCAAGAATCAGATATAAGATGCAAATACATAAAAATCTGGCTTCATGCTCTGGGCTCCTCACTGGTGTGTTGTGCTACCAGGGAAAAGAGGACAGAAGACTTGCTGGCATATAGAGACGGAGGCTACAAGCTTAAAAATATATAAAAACCAATTTCTTAAATATCTGTATCCTTAAACAGATGTTTTGATTAAGGCAATGATTTCCAAACTTTAGTGTGCAGGAGGACCACCTGGGCATGCCTGTCAAAATCCTGATCATAAAACTTCTCTCGCTGAGTCCCTCACAGTCCTCGGTTTGGGCTCAGGAATAAGCAGTCAGCCTGCTTGTTGTGATTCGGTGGTTCAGAACCTGGACTTTGTGATATACTGAATACATTAAAAAGGTGGCTATTTGAATATTAAAAATGTAATTATCTATGAAGATGAGGAAGCACTCAGGTAATTTATTTAAAATATCAAGCTTTTATAATTTCTCATTATAAAATATGATATGCTTGATTTATGAAATTGCAAATTTTGCAGTTACAAGAAAGGGCATGGAAATCATTCAGAATGCAATCTGTATGATTAAGAATTTCTAGTCATGACCTCTGTAAAAATAGATTACAAATGCAAATAAAAATATTTCTGAAGTTATGAGCCACGTCAATGAAAAAAAGAATTCAGTTATCATTCAGGCTTTTCAGAACACTTTTCATGTGTTAGATAATGTCTTTCTGTTAAGTAACAGTTTTTTAATTGTCAATATACCAGTTGCAAGGATTTTCTTTCCACTAACATTTTATTACAAAAATTTTTAAATATACAAAACATTGGAATAATGTAGTACATAATACCCTTATACTTATCATTTATATACAATTTTTATTTTGGCATTTATAATATTGTGTGGTTATTTAGCAGTGTACGTATCACATATTTAAAATGTTTATAATTTTTGCTGAGCTATTTGAAATTAAATTTCAGACATCATATTACTTCATCTTTAAATACATGCATACATGTCCTGAGGCCATTTTCCTGCAAAACGTGATATTCTCATTATACTAAAAACATTAAATACATTAGCAGTAATTTTCTAATACCATCCACTGTCAGAAAATTATTTTTTTCTTTACTTTTTTTTTTTTTTGCGGCACCGGGGATTGAACTCACAACCTCGCACCTGCCAGGGCAGGCACTTCAGCCACTGAGCCAAACTCCCAGCCCCGGTTTTTTTGAGGCACGGTCGCACTATGTAGCTCAGGCCAGCCTTGCGCTCGTGTTGTAGCCCAAGCGGGCCTCGAACTCACAACGTTCCTCCTACCTCAGCCTCCCGAGTGCTGGGATTAAAGGCGTGCGCCACCACGCCCGGCTTTTTTCTTTACTTTTAAAAACAATATCATCTTTTAGAGTTGCTTTATGTTTACAGCACAATTGAGAGGAAAGTCCACAGATTTGGAATGGACTTCCTGCCCTCTGGACCTGCAGTGTCTCTCCCACTGTCCATATTCTCCACCAGAGCAGAACATTTGCAAGACCTAGTGAATCTACACTGATGCATCATTATCACTCAACTTTAGTCTACATTAGGGTTTGCACTTGATTTTTTTTTTTTTGGATTCAGAAAGATATATAATGACATCTACTACCACTAGAGTACTACACAAAATAGTGTCTGTACTCTGTCTATTTAGCCATCCTTCATTTTTTGTTTTTTTCTATGTCTATGGTTTTACTTTTCCCAGGATGTCATAAAGTTCATAAAGTTGACAGATTTTTAAAAATACTTGACAGACTCTTCACACTGATGTTTTCATTGTCATGTGATTTGTACACTCCGACTTACTACAGTGGATTCTTCCTGTGTAGGGACTAAGAGCAATGTGTTGAAAGGACAACCGTTTGTTAGAGGGGGAAGTGCAGCCCTCATATCTGGCCTTAGTTTCCTGGATCTGAACAATCCTATTGATAACAAAAGAAGATATTCCGCCTGGGCAGAATCTGTGCCTAATCTTCCCCAAGTCATAAAACAAAAGGTATGTGACGCTCTGTTTAAAGCAGTAGGAAGCAGTCATGTTTATTTGCATTGGGAAAATGAGATTAGCTCAAGGTGGCTAAACACAGTCTGCTGTAATTAGCATTTTCTGTATCCCAATTATGTTTTATATAGTAAAATGAATGCACACATAATAATAAGAAGCAGAAGGTGTGGTATCTGGCATTTTTATATCTCTGTTGTAAAGGTTAAGTGTCTTGTAAATCTCAAGAGAAATTGAAAATGAAATTTATATTTTTAACTTTTGGCCTAAATTTGATTATGTTTTCCTCAGTTCCTAATTCAGAGGAGTTATGGATTCTTTCAAGGGGAAGGCATTTAGACTTGCCTGCTATTACATCTGTCAGATCACATCACCTTTCTTCCTGTGGCTATGGCTCATTTGTTCCTGAAGATAGCACCAAATTGGTTGGCAGAATTAAGGATGTTTTATTGGTACAGTCAGTTCTTTTATAGCACAACATATGTGTTCCCCCGAATCACTGAGCTATGCAAAATTGAACAATAAAGACCACAAGACTTGGAGGGAAAAATTGTGTGTCATGCTCATAAAAACATAGCTATCAATAAAACAGCTGCAGTTTTATAACATATATATATATTTGTACATATATATATATATACACATATATATATATATATACATATTTGGGGGGAGACAGAGAGAGAGAGAGACAGGCAATTGCCTAGAAAAAGGTCTGAAGATTGCTGAGTGCAGCTTGTGAGTTGTCATGAGGTGACAGAAAGAAACCAATCAGAAATCTGATGGACAATGTAACACAAGACGGGTGAGTGTGGTTTGTAATACAGGTGG
>RJWM01040143.1:0-15670 GCA_004363535.1 Dasyprocta punctata
GTACACATACTGTAATTTTTGAAAAATCTTTACAAAATGATCTGAAGAAGTTTACTATAATATAATTAAAGCTTATTTATGTTAAAAGGAAAAAAAGAGAGCATAAACAATTTGCATTAGGATGTCCATAATTTCTCCTGCTTCTGTTTCAATTAGCAGACCAGCAGCTGCTCTCCACAGTTAAAAAGATAAGCTATCACAGAGGATGATGAATTTTTTATTAAATATATTGGTACAATTTAGATATACATGATAATATTCATCATATAGAATTTGAACCTGTATGTGATATGTCTTTTTTTCTTTTTTTATAAAGAAAGAAAATGTATAGGACATTAGAAAAACATTGGCAAGAAACGTGAACATTTTGAATGCTATATTATTTTCAAAAAAACAATTCACAATAAACATGAAATCTGAAAACTACTTTTCACTCAAGATCCTTTTCCTTTAACTATCCTAACTTACTTTTTATACACATATGCAGATTTCTTTGAGTTTGTCACACAAGTGCAACAATAGGATGGTCACATATGTATGACTTACTTATTTCGATGATAAGTGTATTTTCAAGGCATCTCCATTAAAGTATGAAAGTGTCCAGTTTATCATTCTTTATAGCTGAGTAGTATTCCATTATATAGAAATACCACCTGATTTTTGTCCATTCCTCAAGGGGCATTTAGGTTGTTTCCAAGATCCGGCTATTATGAACTGGGCAGCTATAAACATAGGTGCACATATATACCTGTGGTATGATGGTTTTAGTTCTTTTGGGAAAATACCGAGAAGGGGAATACCTAGGTCAAATGGGATGTCCAATCCTAGCTTTTTGAGGAATCTCCACGCTGACTTCCACAGTGGTTACACCAGCCTGCATTTCCACCAACAGTGCAGAAGGGTTCTTTTTTCTCCACAGTCCCTCCAGCATTTGTTATTAGTTGACTTCTTAGTACTAGTCATTCTTTCTGGGGTGAGGTGAAATTTCAGTGCTCTTTGCATTTGCATCTCTCAAATAGCCAGTGCTGTTGAACATTTTTGCACGTATTTATTTGTAGTTTGTACTTCTTCCTCTGAGAAGTGTGTGTTCATCTCAGATGCCCATTTTTGGATTGGGTCTTTAAATCTGAGAGGACTGATTTTTCTAAGTTCTTTATACATTCTTGATAGCAATCCTTTATCTGAGGGACAGCTGGCAAACATTTTCTCCCAGATTTTGGGTTGTGCCTTCACTCTGTTAGTGGTTTCTCTTACTGTGCAAAAACTTTTCAGAGGATGAGATTCATTTGTTAATTGTTTGCTCTAGTTCCTGTGCAATTGGCTTTTGTTCATAAAGTCTTTGGCTACACCAAAGTCTTCAAGAGTTTTACCTACTCTGTCATCCAGCAGACTTAATGTTTCTGTTTTAATGTTGAGATCTTTAATCCATTCAGATTTTAACTTAGTACATGGTGAAAGATACGGGTCCAGTTTTAATCTTCAGCATGTGGGAAGTCAGTTTTTCCAACACTATTTATTCAAGAGGCTATCTTTCTTCCAGTGAATGTATTTGGCACCTTTGTCAAAGATAAAGTAGCTTATGTGTCTGCAGTTGCTTCTACATCTTCTAATCTATTTCATTGAACTTTGGGTCTGTGTTTTTTTAATTTATTTAAGAGAAAGAAGACACACAAAAGAAAGACAAAAAGCAAATTCACAACAGTAACACTATAAGTTTACAAAACAAGATAATAGGAACTTGACAAGGGTTGCAATAGTGCGTATCATTACCTTCAACATGGTTGTTTTCATTAGCAGATACAGACATGTAAAATTGATCCAATCATATGAGTATCAACCATTCTTTCTCAATAATGAATACAATCAGCAGAATAATCATTCTAGTATTCTTGCATATACCTATATACAGATTTATGTCTTTTTCGTTTTCCCTTCCTTCTTTCGTCCTTTTCCCTCTCCCAGTTACTTTTGCTCTTTGAGCAGTTTCTTACTCTTACACAGTATTTAATTTAGATTTTGGATCATACATACTGTATTAATTTCTTACACTAGGAAGACAATACAGTATTTACACGTGTAGGTTTGATATATCTCACTTATGAGTATGGTCTCAAGTCATGTCCATTTACTTAGAAAGCTCTCAAAGCAATCTTTCTTGTTAGCTGTGTAGTACTCCATTCTATAAAACTACCACATCTTCTTTATCCATTCCTTGACTGATGGGCACTTGGGTTGTTTCCAAGATTTGGCAATTACAAATTGAGTTGCTATAAACACGGGTGCACAAATATCACTGTGGTATGAAGATTGCAATTCTTCTGGGGAAATGCCCAGAAGTGCAATAGCTGGGTCAAATGGAATCTGATCCTAGCTTCTTGAGGAATCTCAACACCGATTTCCATAGTGGTTGCACCAGTCTACACTTCCACCAACAGCGGAGTAGAGTTCCTTTGTCCCCACAGCCCCTGCAGCATTTGTTATTGGTTGATTTTTTTATCTTGGTCATTCTTTCTGGAGTGAGATGGAATCTCAGTGTTGTTTTAATTTGCATTTCCCAAAAGACCGTTGATGCTAAACATTTTTTTACATATTTATTTGTCATTTGTATTTCTTCATCTGAGAAGTTTGTGTATTCATCTCAGATGCCCATTTGTGGATTGGGTACTTGAATTTTAGGGGCCTGATTTCTTTTAATTCTTTATATGTTTTAGATAGATGTCCCTTGTCTGGTGGACTATTGACTAAGATATTTTGCCAGTTTGTGTATTTTCTTTTTCTCTGTTGGAGATTTCCTTTGACATGCAAAAATTTTGTAGTAAGACCAGATCCAAGTTGTTGATTCTGAAAAGGGTTTCCTGTGCAGTTTGATTTTTGTTCATGAACTCTCTGCCCACTCCTATGTCCTTAAGGTTTTTTCCTACTTTGTCTCCCAGCACATTTGGTGTCTCTGTTTTAATATTCAGATCTTTGATCCATTTTGATTTTATTTTAGTGCATACTGATAGACATGGATGTAGTTTTAGTTTATGGCATATAGAAAGCCAGTTTTTCCAGCACCATTTGTTAAAGAGGCTATCTTTCTTCCAATGTACCTGTTTGACGTCTTTGTCAAAGATGAAGTGGCTGAGTGTGTTTGTAGTTGTGGCTGTATCTTCTAATCTATTCCGTTGATCTTCAGGTCTGTTTTTATTGCAGTACCATAGTGATTTTATCACAGTATCTTTGTAATATCGTTTCAACTCGGCAGTTGTGATGCCTCCTGCCTTCCCTTTGTTGCCCAGAATTGCCTTTACTATTCTAGGTATTTTCTGGTTCCAGATGGCTTTCAGGAATGATTTCTCTAGTTCTGTGAGGTATGCAAGTGGTATTTTGATTGGGATTGCATTAACTCTGTACAACAATTTTGGGAGAATGGCCATTTTCAAGATGTTTATTCTTCCTATCCTTAAACAGGGAATATCTTTCCATTTTCTGAAATCCTCTTCGATTTCCTTTTTCAGAGCAATGTAATTTTCACTGTATAGATCTTTGACTTCCTTTGTTAGATGGATTCCTAAGTATTTCATGTCTTTGGATGTTATAGTGAAGGGTGTGGTTTTCCTTATTTCTCTGTCACTGACTTTGTTGTTTGTGTACAGGAATGCTATTGATTTTTGAGTGTTCACCTTCTATCCAGCAACATTACTGAATTTGGTTATTACTTCTCGAAGTCTTTTAATGGATTTTTGGGGGTCTTCTATGTAGAGTAACATATCATCTGCAAATAATGATAATTTTACTTCTTCCTTTCCTATCCTTATTCCCTTTATTTCTTTCTCTTATCTAATTGCTCTGGCTAAGATTTCCAGAACTATATTGAATAGGAGTGATGATAATGGACATCCTTGTCTTGTTCCTGAATTTAGGTTGAAAGTTTTCAGTTTTTCTCCATTTAGTAAAATGTTGGCTGTTGGTTTATGATATATGGCTTTTATCAGGTTGAGGTAGAGACCATCTATTCTGGTTTTCTGTAGGGTTTTTTATCATGAATGAGTGTTGGATTTTGTGGAAAGCTTTTCCTGCATCTATTGAGATGATCATGTGGTTCTTGTCCTTGGCCCTGTTGATATGGTGTATTACATTTATTGATTTGCATATGTTGAACCATCCCTGCATTCCTGGGATGAATCCCGCTTGATCATGGTGTGTAATCTTCCTGATAACTTGCTCTGTTGTATTTGCCAGTATTTTATTGAATATCTTTGCATCTATGTTCTTTAGGGAGATTGGTCTGTAATTTTCTTTTTTGGTTGGCTCTTTCTCCGGTTTAGTATTAGGGTAATACTTGCTTCCAGGAATGTGTTAGGGAGACTTGTTTCCCTTTCAATTTCATTGAAGAGTTTGAGGAGTTTTGGCATTAAGTCTTCCCTAAGTTTCTTGTAGAATTCAGCAGTGAATCCATGAGGACCTGGGCTTTTCTTTGTTGCTAATGGTCTAATTACATCTTCAACTTCATTAATTGAAATTGGGTTGTTCAGTCATGTTATGTCTTCTGGATCCAGCTTTGGTAATTCATAAGTTTCTAGGAATCTGTCCATTTCTTCTGTGTTATTGAATCTTTGTGAGTAAATGTTTCAAAGTAGGTGTTGATGATCTTCTGTATTTCCACCGGGTCTGTAGTGATTTCACCCTTTTCATTTCTTATTTCATGAATCTGAGTTTTTTCTTTCCTCTTCTTGATAAGGTTGGCTAGGAGTTTATGAATTTTAGTTACTCTTTCAAAGAACCAATTCTTCGATTCATTAATTCTCTGTATTGTTCTCTTAGTTTCAATTCCATTAATTTCTGTTCCAATCTTGATGATTTCCTTCCTTCTTTGGGCTGTGGACTTGACCCATTCTTCTTTTTCTAGAAGTTTGAGGTGCATCATTATGTTGCTTATGTGTATCCTTTCCATTTTTCTAATGTAGGAGTTTAGTGCTATGAATTTCCCTCTGAGGATTGCTTTCATTGTGTCCCACAGGTTCTGGTAATTTGCATTTGCATTTTCATTCAATTGTAGATATTATTTAATTTCCTCCTCAATTTCTTCTGTGACCCATTGATTATTTAGGAAAGTATTATTTAATTTCCATGTGGTTATGGGGTACTTGTAGACTTTTTGTCATTCATTTCCAATTTTACTGTGCTATGGTCAGATAATATGCTTGGAATTATTTCAGTTTCTTTGCCTTTACTTAAGCATGTTTTGTGGACCAGTATATGATCTATTTTAGAGAATGACCCATGTGCAGCTGACAAGAATGTGTATTCTGATGTCAATGGGTGGAATACTCAGTACACATCTACTAGGTCCATTTGTTCACAAGTTTGATTCAGTTCTGTTATTTCTTTTCTGATATTTGTTTGGTTGATCTGTCTCTCTGTGAGAGTGGGGTGTTAAGGTCCCCCGTTATAACTGTATTGTTGTTTATTGGGTTTTTTGTATCTATTAAGAATTGTCTTACATAGTTGGGTGCTCTCATATTTGGTGCATATACATTTATGATTGTAATATCTTCCTCTTGAAGTTTTCCCCTAACAAGTATGTAGTGACTTTCTTTATCTCTTTTGATCATTCTCGGTTTGAAGTTCACATTGTTTGCAAACATAATAGCTACCCCTGCTTTTTTCCAGGTTCCTGTTGCATGGAGTATTGTTTTCCAGCCTTTGATTTTTAGTCTGTGAGTTTCTTTTTGAGTTAAATGTGTTTCTTGCACACAGCACATTGTTGGATTTTGTTTCTTAACCCACTCTCTCAGTCTGTTTCTTTTTATTGGTGAGTTGAGACCATTTACATTGATTGATATAACTGGTATGTACTGACTCATCCCTGTCATGATATCTTTCTGTTGGTGGTTTTCTACATTTTCTGTTTAATTATTTGCCCTGCTTAGTGGCTTTCTTTTCTTGTTGTTCTTAAGATTGTAGCTATCTTTGTCTCTTTCTAGAGTGTCTTCCAGTTCCCTTTGTAGTGTTGGTTTGGTGGCCATAAATTTCTTCAGTTGTTCTTTGTCATGGAAGTATCTTATTTCTCCATCAATTTTTAAAGATAGTTTTGCAGGATACAGCAATCCAGGTTGAAAGTTGTTTCCTTTCAGGATTTGAAATACTTCTCTCTGAGTTCTTCTTGACTTGAAGGTTTGTGTTGAGAAGTCTGCTGTGATAGGCTTTCCTTCATAGGTGATCTGTTTCTTTTCTCTGACAGCTTTTAGTATTTTGTTCTTTTGCTGTATTTCTGATTCCCTAATTATTATATGTCTGGGTGAAGATTTGTTTTGGGTATGGTTAGTTAGGGTTCTGTAGGCCTCACTTATCTGTATATCAGATGCTCTTCCCATCTTCGGAAAATTTTCCGCTATTACTTCTGCAAATAGTCTTTGCAGGTCATTAGTATCGATCCCTGCTTTTTCACTGATGCTTATTAATCTTACGTTATTTCTCTTGGCATCATCTTGCAGCTGTTGAATTGTTTCCTGGTTCCTTGTTATTTTTAAGAGATCTTTCCTTTCATGGCCATAAGCTACCATGCTGTCTTCAAGGTCTGAGATACTGTTGTCAGCTTCATTCAAGCGGTTTTGCCAACTTTCCATGCAATTTTTTCATTTCTTGAATTTCCTTTTGAATGTGTTTCATGCATTCTATCTGTTCATTCAAAGTTTCCATCATTTTCTTAAGTTCTTCTATTTTTTTCTTGATCTTCTTTAGATACACACAGCATGTCTTTCATAATTATTTTCATTTCATTTTTAGCTGAGAGATTATTTTTTATTTGAGTTTCTCTATATCTTCATGGAGTTGTTTCTTTGCTTCATTTACTATCATTTTAGGAAGTTCAGTTGTGTGACTCCCAGTGTCTTCCATTTCAGTGTCTCTTGGGTTTGTTCTCAGTGAGCTGGGAGATTGAGACTGCCTCTTGATCTTTTGTTTTGTCATTTTCTTCTGGGACCTATATGGCTGGGAAGCAGCCTCCTGATGGGTTGCGCTGGAACACTGCGCTGGGTAGAACTTCAATCCTCCAATATCCCCGCAGCTAGCTGGGGCACACCCCCAGATTATGGTGCTGGACCCTTGTGTTCTGTTGTGTATAAGACTGGCCGTGTATCCCCCTGATGTACTTTGTTGGGTTGCTCTGGGTTGCTGGGCTGGACAAGGTTTGTAACCTCCCTGTAGCTGGCAGTGTCACATCCTTGGAGCTGGTTGCCAGGGCATAACACCTGGCTGTGTAGAG
Organism: Dasyprocta punctata; assembly: GCA_004363535.1. Taxonomy (NCBI): domain Eukaryota; kingdom Metazoa; phylum Chordata; class Mammalia; order Rodentia; family Dasyproctidae; genus Dasyprocta; species Dasyprocta punctata. The sequence continues at coordinate 7,250 of RJWM01040143.1, forward strand.
TTCAGAACCTCCACAACCCAGGTGACTATTAGAGACACACCCCAGGGGTGTGTTGCTGAACCTTCAACCTGGCTGTGTGGAGTTCAGAATCTCCAGGACTCAGACAGCTAGACAGAGCACACCCTGGAATGTGGTGGCCTCAGAACTTTGAGTCTGGTTTCGAGGAGTTCAGAGCCTCTGGAGCACAGGGCAAGCATGGGCATGTCCCAAGTGTATAGTGCCAGTGCCTTGCTCCTGGTTGGGTTGGGTTCACAACCTCTAGGACCTGCTGTGCGGCTGCACCCCTGAACAATGGAGCTCCTGCCTTGTGCTCTAATGGGCAGAGTTCAAGTTCTCCAAGGCCCTACAGCCATGCTGGCTGCTCCCAGGTGAGTGACTCTGGGGCTCTGGGCTGGGCTGGGCTCAGTATCTCTGTGTCCTGTGAGGCTGGCCAGACATTCCCCTGATGGACTGTGCTGGGGTGCTGGGCTGAGTAGAGCTTGATCTGTTCAGTTAGTGAGGGCACACTCCAAGAGTGTGTTGCTGGACCCTCTGTCTTACTGGGTGGGGATCAGAAGCCCCAGGACCCAGGCAGCTAGGTGGAGTGTACCCCAGAGTGTGGCACCACCAGGACCTTGAGTCTGGCTGTGAGGAGTTCAGAGCCTCTGCAGCGTGGGGTGGGTCTGTATTTTTGACAGTACCACACCATTTTTATCACAGAAACTTTATAGCATAATTTCAGGTCATGAATTGTGATGCCACCTGTCTTGTCTTTGTTGCCCAGGATTACCTTTGCTATTCTAGGTTTTGTCTGTTTCCACATGAATTTTAGGACTGTTTTCTCTAATTCTGTGAGGTATGTTATTGTAATTTTGATTGGGATTACATTGAATCTGTGTAACAGTTTTGGGAGTATGGCCATTTTCACTATACTGATTCTTCCTGTGCAAGTGCACTGAATATCTCTTCATTTTATAATATCCTCTTCATTTTCCTTTTTCAGAGTACTACAGTTTTCAGTATAGAGGTCTTTTACATCGTCGTTAGAGTGATTCCTAAGTATTTCATTTGGTTGGATTCTATTGTAAAAGGTATTGTTTCCCTGATTTCTCTCGCAGTGAGATTGTTATTTGTGTACAAGAAGGCTATTGATTTTTGAGTATTGACTTTGTAAACATCTACATTATTAAATCTGCTTATTAAATCTAGAAGTCTTTTGGCAGAATTTTTGGGATATTCTATGTAGAGTATCATGTCATCTCCAAACAATGCTAGTTTAACTTCTTTCTTTCCTATCTCTGTTTCTTTTATTTCTTTCTCTTGTCTAATTGCTCTAGCCAAAGTTTCCAGGACTATGTTAAATAACAGTGGAGACAGTGTACATCCTTGTCTTACTCCTGATTTTAGAGTGAAAACTTTCAATTTTTGTCCATTTAGTATGCTGTTGACTGTTGGTTTGTCATAGATGGCTTTTATCAGTTGAGATAGAGACCATCTATTCCAATTTTCTGAAGAGTTTTTATCATTAGTAGGTGCTGGACTTTGTCAAAAGCTTTTTCTGCATCTATTGAAATAATCATATGATTTTTATCCTTGGCTCTGTTAATATAATGTATTACACTCATGGATTTACATATGTTGAACCATCCCTGCATCCCTGGGATGAATCCAACTTGATCATAGTGTACAATCTTTTTGACAATTTGCTGCAGTCAGTTTGCCAGGATCTTATTGAGGATTTTTCATCAATGATCATTAGGGAGATTGGCCTATAATTTTCTTTCTTAGTTGGGTCCTTCTCTGGTCTTGGAATCAGAGTAATGCTTGCTTCCAGGAATGAATTTGGGAGTATTACTTCCCTTTCAATTTCATTAAAGAATTTGAGAATTAGTGGTGTTAGGTCTTCACTAAATTTCTTATAGAATTCAGCAGTGAATCCATCAGGGCCTGGGCTTTTCTTTGTTGATAGGTTTTTAATCACATCTTTAATTTCATTTATTGATATTGAATTGTTTAGGATTTTTATATCATCTTGATTCAACTTTGGTAATTCACATATATCTAGAAATCTGTTCATTTCTCCTGTATTTTCCGTTCTTATTAGAATACAAGCTTTCAAAGTAGGCATAGATGATTTTTCTGGATTTCTACAGGGCCAGTTGTGAGTTCACACTTTTCATTCCTTATTGCATGAATTTGAATCCTATCTTTCCTTTTTTTTGATAAAGTTGGCCAAGGGTTTGTCAATTTTATTTAATCTTTCAAAGAACCAACTCTTCAATTCATTGATTCTTTGTGTTTTTGTTTTTTAGTCTCCAGTGTGTTAATTTCTTCTCTGATCCTTGTAATTCCCACCCTTGTATGAGCTTTTGGTTTAGTCCGCTATTCTTTTTCTAGAAGTTTGAGGTTCAACATTAAGTTGTCTATATGAGTTGGCTCTGTTTTCCTGATATAGGTATTTACTGCTATAAATTTCCCTCTTAAGACTGCTTTTCATTGTGTCCCACAAGTTCTGGTATGTGGTACTGTCAGTTTTATTCATCTGTAAAAACTGTCTAATTTCTTCTTTAATTTCATCTGTGACCCATTGATTGTTCAGTAGGGTGCTATTTACTTTCGATGTGTTGTTGAAGTTCTTGTGGTTTCCTTTGGCATGGATTTCCAATTTCATTGCACTGTGGTCTGATAATATGCATGGGATAATTTCAACTCCTTTACATTCACTTAAGCATGCTCTATGAGCCAGTATATGGTCTGTTTTGGAGAATGTCCCATGTGCAGCTGAAAAGAATGTGTATTCTGATGTTGTAGGGTGGAAGACTCTAGAGACATCTACTAAGTCCATTTGCTCAAAAGTTTGATATAGTTTAATATTTCATTATTGATTTTTTTGTCTAGTTGAGCTTTTTTGTGTGACACAGGGGTATTGAGATCACCCAGTGCAATTGTATTAAGGCTTATTTCATTTTTCATGTCCATTAATAATTGTTTTCTATAACTGGGTACACTAATATTTGTTGCATATATATTTATGATGGTTATCTCTTCCTCTTGGATTGTTCCCTTTACCAAGATATAGTGATCTTCTTTGTCTCTCTTAATCAGCTTTGGCTTAAAATTGAATTTATCTGCAAATAGAATAGCAACCCCTGCTTTTTTCTGAATTTTTGTTGCATAGAGTATTGTTTTCCATCCTTTGACTTTCAGTCTATGAGTTAGTTTTTGAATTAAATGTGTTTATTGTATACTTGCTTCTTGATCCATTCTGACAGTCTGTGTCTTTTGACTGGTGAATTGAAACCATTAACCTTAATGGTTAAAACTGATGTGTATTATTATCCTATTACTGGCTCCCCACTTTGTATTCTTTTTCCTTTCCTTGTAATTGTTTGCCTCCCCTGGTGAATTCCTTCTGTTGGGGTTCATGGAACTGTAGTCCTTATTATCTCTTTCTAAAATGTCCTTCAGAACATTTTGGAGTGCTGGTTCAGTGGTCATGAATTTCCTCAGATGTTCTTTTTCATCAAAGTATTTTATTTCTCCCTCTATTTTGAAAACTAGTTTTGCAGGATACATCAATCTGGGTTGAAAGCTGTTGTCCTTTAGAACTTGGAGTACTTCATTCCAAGCTGTGCTTGACTTGATACCTTGTGCTGAGAAGTCAGCTGTGATTCTGATGGGCTTTCCTTTATAGGCAATTTGTTTCTTTTCCCTAACAGGTTTCAAAATTTTATTCTTGTGCTGAATTTCTGGAATCTTGACTATGATATGCCTGGAAGTAGATTTTTTTAAAATCATTGCTAATTAGAGTTCTATATGTCTCATTTACTTGTATGTCAAATTCTTTTTCTCTATGAGGAAAATTTTCTGTCACGATATCTGTGAGGATGTTTTCAAAGTCCTTTGTCGTATCTCCTACTTGTTCATTGACTCCAATTAATCTTCAGTTATTCTTCTTTGTCTCATCAAGCAGCTGCTGGATTGATTTCTCATGTTCCCTTGCTAGTTTTGAGAAATCTTTCTTTTCCTTGTCACTAACTACAAGTCTATCTTCAGTATCTGAGATCCTGTCCTCACATTGGCCTGATCTGCTTTGAATACTTTCAATGGAGTTTTTATTCTCCTGAATATCTGCTCGAATCTGCTTTATGGAATCCATTTGTTTCCTATGTTGTGCTTCCATAATTTGCTTAAGCTCATTTATTTTTTGTCTGTGGCTGCACTAACATCACTAAGCATAATGTGTATTTTGGTAATCTCTGTAGTTATTTGACAAATTATTTCTGATTTCATTTTATCCAGAGCCTCATTCAATTGCTTTGCTACCATTTTGGAGAGATCTGGTAGGGGGCTTTTGGATTTTCCAGCCTTATTGCCCCCCGGGTTTGCCTCTGGTGAACTGGATGTCTGAGGTTCTGTCCTGTTTAAGTATCTTCTCATTTCTTTTCTTTTTTAGTTCAGTTCCTAAAGTGATACTTGCTAGTTGCCTATGGTGGGTTGATTTATTGGTGGTATTAAGGACTTCCAGGTGATGAGCACTTCTCTGAGGTATCTTCAAGGTGTAGCTGGTTCCTGGGCTCTGAGTCTATTCGAACATCCCACCTCCTCAGTTTGTTAGACATGAGGAGCTATTGCTCACCTAGCCCAGTCCCTGGTTCTTTGGCACTGTGTCTCACCACTCTCCATGATTCCCATTCAATCACTGTCCTGGACCATCAGGGCCAACAGGTATCCAGAATAATCATGAGAATTCTGCCTGCAGTGGCACCCACAACACCAAACACAACCAACAAAACAATAAACTGTGCCTACTCCTGCTTTGCAACCCTCAATCATATAAACTGAATTTGTAACCATATGACTGAATGCAAAACAAACATATGCAATAGGAAGGTCCACAATATGTCAATTCTGTCCTCAAGGGTCAGGACCCAAAATGTATTTGAGACAGGAAAGTGGGAAAAGAGAAAGAGACTGTAAATATGTTGGAGGGCAAAGATGGGTCCCACCAACTTAGGGAAAGTGATGCAGAAGACTGAGGGAAAGAGAGACAAAAGAGACAAAAGGTAGAACAGAACAATACCACACCCAGAAGGAGGGCAGAAACCACACTCATGTAATAATAATAATAATAATAATAGAAACATAAAAAACAAATTAAACAAAACAAACAAACAAGAAAATAGAAAAAAGAGTCCATTTCCATGATTCTCTCTGAATTCACTAGTAGACAGCCTGTGGAGACAGTGGCCCAAATTGTGGCACTGTATCCCTGTAAGCCAGCAACTGCTCAGTGATGGAGTAGTAGACAAGCTTAGCAGTCCTGCCCCAAGAACAGACTCCTAGGGCTTGCCACAGCCCAAGCAATTTCCACGGGTCTGTTCCCAGCAAGTAGCTGCTGGAGGAAGCCAGCAACCCTTTTAGCTCCCAGGCTTATCCAACCCGATGCCAAAATGGCTCCCAGCTAATCACTCTCTCCTGCCAGAGGACAGAGTCCTCTGCACTCACCACCAGCCAGCACAGTCCTCCAAGCTCGCTGCTCTCCTCCACTGCCAAATCACTTTGCAGAGGCCCCTGTGGTCACCAGCCGCCACCACCACCACAACCATGTACATCCAGGCTCCAACATCTCCCCTCATGCAGTGATTCTGGCTCCAGGCAAAGGCATTGCCAGCTACTGCCTTCTTCTTTGTTGAAATTTTTCTTTTTGCTCTCTCTGTGGGCTTCAGTTCAGACCTCAGACTCTTCCTGGGTCTGAGGAACACCACTTCCCTCCTTTCTGTCTTCCTCAACATGGTATATTCCCGTGTCTAGACGGTATCTCTCAGAAAGGCTGCTTTCTCTGCTGCTTACTCCACCATCTTCCCAGAAGTCCTTCTCTGATGTGTCTTGATCCCTCTTATTTTTACCATTCCTCTCCCCTCCCTCCAACCCCTCTTCCCATCCCTACATACAAAACTTTGTTTCCATTTTATTCATCTTAGGGATTTTTTTTCTATTTTCTTCTTTCATTTTCCTCTCACCACTCTCTAATTCATCTTTCCATTTAAACGATTCCTTCATATTCCCCAATGTCTATTGTGCATTTCATCCTTATTTACTTTTTCAGTTTCTGACACTAGGGAGAAGATGCAATATTTACACATGTGTGTCCAATTTATTTTTCTTAAGTATGTGGTCTCAAGTTCTATCCATTTGCATAGAAATATCTCATTTATCCTTCTTCACGACTGAGTACTCCATTCTGTAAAGAAAACCACACCTTTCTTATCCATTGCTCATTTGGTATGCATTTAGGTTGTTTCCAAAATTTATCTAATATGAACTGAGTTGCTATAAGCATGGGTGCACATATGTCAATGGGGTATGATGTTTTTCACTCTTCTGGGAAGATATCCAAAAGCAGAATAGCTGAGTCAAATGGCACAGATAGTCCTCATTTTTTAAGGAATCTCCACACTGATTTCCACAGTGGTGGTACCAGTCACAGCAACAGTGGAGAAGAGTTCCTTTATCCCCACAACCCCATCATTTGTTATTGGTTGATTTCTTAATATTAGCCATTGTTTCTAGAGATATTTAGATATAATATATTAAATTACACAAAACGTATTCCATGTACTCACAGCACTTCTAAGGATGTCAGGGTTTATTTGATCAAAAGTTAAAATTAACTGATATATGACACCTGCTAGAAAGAACGAAGATTTCTTTCTTTTTAAAATATTTTTATAAATACATGTTTTCAGTGAATGCAGTTTACAGTTATCGTGGGAGAGTGGGTACATGCACATAGTACAACTGGATTCTACTTGTTTATATTCCATTCTCTTCTCTCCCACCACCCTCCCTCTTCCTCTAAACTCCCTTTTTCCATTTTAATTCTTGCTGATATTGAGACATGTCTCTCATTTAGAGCTGCATGCAGGGCCTAGACAGTCATCATTTTCTTCAATGGTACAGCACACCTGGGAGACTCTGCTCATTTCTGGACAGAGTGTTTTCGGACATTTGCTACTGTGTGATCTACCAGTGAAGAACAAATGGGATACGTGGGTATTTAGACTTGGAAGTGTTAGAAGAATCTGAATAGATACTGAATCTGAGAAGAAAAACTCAGTATATCTGAAGTCATGCATGGTGGCTCGTTCCTGACCATTTAGTGAAACCATATTTCAAAATGTTTTTTTAAAAACCTGGAGAGGGAGTAGAACCACCCATTCAAATGTAGCCTTATAGTGACATTCAGAAAAGAACAAGAAAGTTAAAGCCAGTACTGATGAAATGGTTGTAATTGTTGGGTTCTCCTTAAATATCCTCATGCACATTAACCCTTGCATACTCCACCGAATATTTATCCACTTGCTCAATCAGGTCAGAAGAATACAGTGTTCAGTTTTTAGGTCGCAGTCAAGCAGAGATCGTTCACTAGCATCCCACTGGTGGTTCACCAGAAGTCTTAATTTGGTATTTAGACTTTTTAAGAGTCAAATATGTGATTTCACAAGTGGGCTAATGGTGGACTTCTGCTTTGGACAATTACTTTTCAAATGTTGCCAAAGTAGTACCCTGATAAATGTCATTCTCTCACAAATATCTAGAATTTGACAAAGAGGAAGAATGAAACATAAAAGTATTAGAAATTTCAATGACAGATAAACAAGAATTAAAGTAAATACAGTTTCTAAATAATTGCCTGCCTTTATATGCAAAGGACTGTGACACTAGTAAAGTAGATGTTGTCCACACATTTAGGAGGAGCAAGAAGATTCGAGAGATTGCCTTGGCCAGAGGATTCTGTGGTGTTCTAAAACTTACAGAACCACACTTTCAGTATCAGTGGCAAGATTAATATATAAAACAAAAAACATGCTTTGAGGGAAGAGATTGGTTTTGTTGTGGAATTTTTCTATGACTGTAGGAAACATGTTAGTTATCTTTTATGTTTTGACATAGAAGTTTAAAAGTTGTCTTAAATTCTAATTTAGACTTATGGCAGATTTTGCTTTTCTTCAGAAGTACAGAAACTCACCATATAAAGACAAAAAATATTCCTAGCAGAAAAGAAAATCTCCCTTGATCTTAGTCAAAAGGCTGAGGAACAAGGGAAAAGAAAATCTCAGAGAAAAAAGTACAAAAAGGGGACAAGAAAACAATACAAGATACAGTACTCACATTTAAAATGTAAAAATTAAGACAGATTCAGATTTTCTTCCAATGTAGCAGTACTTTCCACTCGTATTTTTTGTGTGTCATTATTTATTTTATTCTTTCCACTTACTGTCCTTCTGTTTCACATTTCTAACCTGGCTTTTCTAAACTGTGTTTTAAAATGTTGAATGTCTACTGTTTCTAAGTCCCTGGGAAAACTTAGTGATGATACAAAACTTCCCAGACAAGTCCCTGCCTTCCGGGAGGGCTGGACCTGTGTGAGCCCTCCTA
>RJWM01040144.1:0-15698 GCA_004363535.1 Dasyprocta punctata
TTAAAGAAGCAAACCCCACTGATCTAAGGGCTGAACTTCTGTAAATAACTGTTCCTTATTAGTCTTCGAGAAGCCTGTGTTTAAAATGCACCCATTGCCTGACATGGTGGCGCACGCCTTTAATCCCAGTACTCGGGAGGCTGAGGTAGGAGGAGCATTGTGAGTTCGAGGCCCACTCGGGCTACAACATGAGCACAAGGCCGGCCTAAGCTACATAGTGTGACCCTGCCTCAAAAAACTAGGGCCGGGAGTTTGGCTCAGTGGTTTAAGTGCCTGCCTGGCAGGTGTGAGGTTGTGAGTTTGATGCCCGGTGCCACAAAAAAAAAAAAAAAAATGCACCCATCATTTCTTATTGCCTCCATGGGAGCCTGTTGACTCTCCTTTCCCAATATATCCCACAAATGAACAATTTTGCCCAAATTAAAACTTCCTCACTGTGGCCTGTGTACTTCAAAGTTAGTTCTAGCAAGATTCTCCATTACCATTTCTCTAAAATAAATACACTTTCTGGAAATTCTTATACATGAAATTGGCTGGAGCTCCAAACGGAGGAGTTCCAGACCCCTAGACCCAGTCCTGTTTTTTGTCTGACCCAGGCAGCCACACAGATTCTGAAAAGCCCATATACTCTCTCTCAGCACCCCAAGGTCACACCCTCTTCCACAGCCTACACTAACTCTGGATGCAGTTCAGGAGGCCGAGTTCTCGACTCCCCAGTCCAGATGAACCAGTGATTCTGTCTTCTAGTCCTGAGACTTCTCTACATGACCAGGTCCCAGTTCTAACATGACTTCCAAACCCAGGGGATCCAAAATGATCAAGATACAATTAATCAATCATTAATGCCAATACCCCGAACAATGTAATTATATCATATTTACCAATAAAAAATTTTTTTAAAAAAACTCAGGCCAGCCCTGAAAACTTGATCAAACAAAATCATCTCAAAACTCAAATCTATGGAGCTTCAGAATCTGGAATTTACTTACCCACAATCCCCACCAGCCACAGGAAACAGCACAGTGAGCTCGGAGGTCCTTGCGCTCGGTGACTGGGTGCTCCCAGTTCAGATCCTGCTGACCACGGCACAACCGTTAAAAGGAAAATTCCTTATCCTTGCCCTTTAGTCCAGTTAAACTCAGCAGAGTGTATGTGACCAAAGACAAGCAAAGCAAGACACGATGCATGCCCCAGGCAGCTTTGGGAAGCGGGGCAGGTTCTGAAACCTGCTCAGAGAGCGTTCACAGGAAAACAGAAACAAAGACAAGAAAACAACCTAGTCAGTCACAGCCTGGCCCATCAACTAGTCAGCTGGCTACAGCTTAGTTTGTTAATTGGTTTCAAGTTCTCATTGCAACAAACCAAAACTCAGTGACTGTGATTAAAGTCTGTCTTGGTTTCGTCTGTTGGCCCAGTGCAGGAGCCTCTTACTATTTCCCTTAGCACTTTCTTGACCTCTGGTTCCCTTCTAACCTGCTGCTGCCTCTTCTTAACCTACATTATGGACTCATCCCCCTCCCCACCCCATCTGTGTGTGCACATATGTATTTATTTAGCAGTATTGGGGATCGAACCTAGGGCCAAAACACTGAGCTACATCTCAGTCCTTTTAAAATTTTTTTCTTTGAGAAGGGACTCACTAAGTTGCTAGGTTGCCCAGGTTAGGCTCAAATCTGAGATTCTCCTGCCTCAGCCTTACACAGGACTAGGATGACGAGCATGTGCCATCATAACCCTAGACTCATTTCTTAATTATTAAACTTGAAGACTCGGGGCTTTTCTTTTTTGCATTTTTCTTTTTCTTTTTTCTAACATATACAGTACTTCCTCAGCAACTGTTTTCAAGCACTTTAATTTTAACTGCTATCATTTTTAAGTTACTTATATCCAGTTACATTGACATCTTGGGCTCAGACATTTCCTCTGAGTTCCAGATGCATATTCCAAGTACCTACTTAGTCCTGTCCTTTGATTTGTCTCGAATGTACCACAGATGGCTCGTGCCCAGACCACACTCAGGCTGCTCCTCCTCAGTCTTTGCCAGTGACCATGCCTCCAGAATGCCTCATGCATCTCATACAGGCCAGCTCCTCTCCACCAGGGGGCCGGTCCATCTGCTGACCCAGCTGCACGAAATACACTTCCCTTTCTTGCCCAAGTAACTCCAGATATCCTTTGCACTTCAAATATGTCTTCTTCAGAGAAATCTGCCATGTCCTGCAAGCCTGGGTCAGCTTCTTAGATTTTATTCCTTGTCCCTGCAGCACTTAGCTGAGTTGGGATATTTGCGCTTATTAACTAGTGAGGTTATCAGGCAGATCTTAGGGGCTCACACTTGTCCATCTGAGCTGTAGCCATGCAGACCCACATCTGCTGTACTCCAGGATGCTGCCAGAGCCTTGCATGGTGCCTGACACAGGTGAGCAAGTGCACACTGATTAAGGCGTCTAAATTATGTGTGTGTGGTTATAAGTGAACTCACGATTAGCCTGGGCTGTGACACTACTGTTCTAGGATCCATGTGGATATCAAAATTCACAGATGCTGGTGTTTCCTGTACAACATGGTACAGTATTTGCATAAAACCCATGCATGGCTTCCTGTACACTTGAAATCATCTCTAGATGACTTATGATATGTAAAACACTGCGAGCAGTTGTTACACGCTGTTGCTTAGGGAGTAAGGACAAGAGAAAAGGCTGTACATATTCAGTACTGATGCAGTTTCTCCCCACTTTTGATCACAGATGGGGAAGTTGTACATAGAGGGCTGACTGCATTTTGAATGCTTTTGCTGCTTTGGGATGTGGATTGTTTTATTTTGAAAAGCTGCTTTTATTTTGACATGTGACTAATTTCAGTGGAGATGGTGATTTCAGTGGCATGTAGGACACTCCAGTGCACCGGGACTTGTCAGAACTTAGAGGCAGGTACTAGAGGAAGAGATGCCTCAAAAGAAGACTAAGGAAACTGCTCCTGAAGAGGAGAATCAAAGCCGCCACTGCATGTCCCTTCTACATAAAAGCCTGTCTGGCCGGAGGCTGAAAGTGCATTATGAGATGTGTGGTACCTTAGCAACGTGGAGGAAGGGAGGTGATCTGAGAAGATGTTAGAATGTAAGCAGGGACTTGGTCTATATCCATTTTGAATGAGAGTCTTTGTCTGAGGTAGATCTTCAGTCTTGCAGTGACAGTTTTTCTGAATATGCAGGGCCTCATGAGGAGCACAAGAATATCTTTAGTGTTTAACAATTGGATTATTCTTTGTTTCCTTTTTTTTTTCCTTGCTTTTTTGGAGGTACTGGGTATTAAACACAGGACCTTCTCACAGAGCTACATTCCCAGCTCTTTACAAAAATAGAAAAAGAAAAAAAAAAAAAAGAAAAGAAAAATGGTTTTAAAATTTCGAGACAGACTCTTGATAGTTCTCTAAATTGCCCTGGATGTGCTCAAACTTGTGATCTTCCTGCCTCAGCCTCCCACAGTGCTTGGAGGTGCGGCACCATGCCCAGCTGAAATGTTGCTTTTCAAAACATTTCCAGAAGATGCAGAAAGACCACAGAAAAGTGGTCCTGGCCATGACAACACAGGGGAAAGAGAGCAGGGTCAGCAGACTGACAAAGTAGAGTATTCCATATTGAGAAGGAATAGGAGGGACAAACCTCAGTGACAAATAGGCTGGCGATAACTAACATTTGTATTGCACTAACCAGGACCCAGGCACTATCTCAAAGGCCTAATATGAACTCTTAATCCTTTACAAAGCCTTATGAAAGAACTATCTTTATTCTTAAAGAAAAGGAAACAGACAGAAAAGAGCTAAGTAACTGACTCAAGATTATTCATGTTGCAGCACAATTATGAGCTTTTTCAACATATAATGAATTGAGATATGAGGAAAACAATTATTCTGTAAAATGAACAAATGATACCGGGCGGGGGTCGGGGGAGCTGCCGATGGCTCCAGAATTAGCACAGCGTCTTAACAGGGTGGTTGTGAATTAGGGTTCCTTGTTTCATCTGCCTTCTCTGAAGGATAACTTACATCACGGGTGAGTGTGTTAATCTACCCATGTCTTAATATTCTGCAGATTCTTCCTAACACAAAAGCACAAGGAATATCTCTAGGAATGAGTCTGCTGGATCGCTGTGGAACTGAAATTTTTAAAGTCAAATATTACGCTAGGGATTCAACTGGGAGCGTGGAGAAACTGAGCCTGGTGTTCTTGAGACGCCCACACATGGATCCTTTCTATTTCACCCGGACCCAAGGACCTCTTATTTGGGTCATCGTCTAGGCTGTCGCAAGAAGCAGTACATTGTAGAGGAAAAGGGTGATCCTTGCAAGCTCGTGTCACTCCCCAAGTGACAGAGATATCCAAAATTGAAGCAGTCCGCCAACAGCTAATATTCTGAACGCTAGTGAAAATAGAAATTTGTTCAGGCAACGAATCTGTGTCTGAAAGTTTGGAGTCAGTGAATGGCAGCTCTTTAGCCGTTCAGTAAACGGCGTCCCAGAAATCCGGGTAAGAGTTTCACAGGAGCTCACTGGGGGACTGCAGCATGAATAACGTGCACACTAGAGCCACCCCACCGCATTCCGCGACCTTGGAAGCAGATCTAAGGCCTCTTCTCCAGGGAAGGCCGAGTGAGAAGCTGCAGGTCCTGCGGCACACACTAGAGGGAGCTGTGGAGAAAGAGATGGTTATGACCATGTGACCAGGACCAGGCAAGTACAGTCATTGTGAACATTAAGGCCGGTGTCAGGTAGGCAGTTGTGCTCAAAGGATAAATGAGAGGTGAAAATGGATAGAGATCTTCAAAGAGGCAAGAGGGTTTGGACGAGCTCAATTAAAGTCACCATTAGGGACCTCACGTACCAGACACAAAAGGCATTCCAAGATTTCCTGGCATTGCCGGGTGGACTTGAGTGAAAGAGTCCTGGCAACACTACACTTGGTGGCTTCATGCGAGGGTGTATGGTGGCTGGTTCCACACGAGGGCATAAAATAAAACACGAATAATCAGGAAGATGTACCAACTTCCGTATGGGAACGTTTAATGTCCTAAGAACACAAATTTCCCCATTAATACAGAAATGAAAGGCAATCTAAATTGCAAGCCTGGTGCACGTGTTTAAATTGAATTACATGGGTTTCAGTTTATATGGAGGAATAAATGTTTATGAGTAGTCAAGAAAATTGTGCAAAAGAGAACCTTCTAATGTATTAAAATAGGCACAATTTCTGTAATAAAAGCAGCATAATATTACCATTGGAATAGGCAAAATAATAAACAGCACTATATAGAATTGGGTGCCCCAAAATAGATCCCACTGCCTGTGGGAATTTAATATGCAGAAAATATATTTAAATTCATCAGGAAACAGTGCTTTATTTAATAAATAAAACTGTCAATTTTGGGTATGCACTGGGAAAGAATGAATATGATTTCTGCTTCTCATCTTCTACTCAAAATGTATTTCATATGGATTAAAAACAAAGCATAAAACCATAACATCTAAAGAAAATGTAAGAGTCCATATATTTGTATTGGATATTGGTGAGTCAGGAAACCTATGATCTATTATATAATGTAGTCATTTGATTTTATAAGCATTAAGACATTTTAAGATAAAACATAAATACAAAACTGAAATACAAACACTGGATTGTAAAAAACTTTGCAATGGATGTAACAAACAAAGAGTGTATTAAGAACACTCTAACTCTATAACAAATTATAACCAGAAAAATGACTTGATAGCAAAATGAGCAGATACATAAAAAGGCAGGTCACAGAAGTACAAATGTAAATGGTCTGCGAGAACAACAAAAGATCTTTAAGCTTCCTTAAAGTTAAGGGAAAACCAAATTGAATTAACAACAGATTATCACTGTATGTCAATAGTACTGGCAAATCGAAAAGCGATTTTACCCATCTGGTAAGACTGTCAAGAAAGTGGGGGTGCTCGTTCACTGAGAATTGACAAGGTGAATTGTCCAGCCCTTGATGAGAACAATCTTGTGGAATCTGTTTAAAACAACAAGACAAGACAAAACAAAACAAGCAACCTAACTCCAGAAATCTCTACGTAGCGGAGCACTAAAAACTACCACTAGCCAGATTCAGGAAGTTAAGTAGCACATATTTTCTCTTACCCATGAGAAACTAAAAAATTTCATAAATTAATACATCAACAGCTAGAAGAAAGGAAAGATAACTGAAATAGACTTTTGGATCCAGGGAAGGGGATCAGTAGGAGGGAAGGAGGGGTTGGTAATGGGATTAAAACTGATTAAGATATGTTAAATACACATATCGACTTCCCGAAACTAACCTCACCTTATTTAATATTAACATGTGTTTATAAAATACAAGAACAAAACAGCAGTAGGAAAAGAAGTACGTAGTCAGACGTTGATTTCAATATAATTAAGGCAACCAAAACCCTGTAGACAAGGTGAAAACAGATGAGCAGGGTAATAGTCCATCTGGCCATGGAATAGCACGCAGGCATTGAAGAGCCAGTTAGAGCCCCACTAGTGGACTTGAAGGAATGTTATGGGGCTGTTAAACTCAAAATGTGAGATGTGCAGCAATAAAGTTAATGACCAAAAGAAGGCCCTTGGTTTTGCACACGAAGACAAAAATATCATGAAACGATGGTCACCAGGTCATTGGTGGTCACCACAGGCCCTGAGGTTTCTCAGTAACTCTGGTGTCACTGGACTCTGGGGCAGGCCACAGAGCATGGTGAGCTCTGGAGCCAGATGGACCAGAGCTGAAGTCCAGCTCAGCTGTGCTGTGTGTGTGTGTGTGTGTGTGTGTGTGTGTGTGTGTATTACTGGAGATTGAACTCAGGTTCTTTGTACTGAGCTACATCCTTAGGCCCACTTTTTGTTTTTGTTTTTGCTTTTAAGACAGAATCTTGCTGAATTTTCCAATCTGGACTCAAATTTGTGACCTTTCTGCCTCCGTCTCTCAGAGTGCTGATATTACAGACATGGGCTATAATATTAGACTTCAGCTGCTGTTTAATGGTGAAGGTTACCTCCACTAAAGCATAAGACACACAAGATAGGGAGTTTTGTCCACCGATGGGTCTCAGGTGCTAAGATTTATGCCTGGTACACAGCAGACCATGAAAATAATATTTTTTGAGTGAGTGAAGAACCAAGGCACAGAGCATTTGCTCTCCCACCCTTTGACACTTCTTCCAGCTTTAGAAAAGCAGATTGAACATAAACTCAGTATTCAGATTGGACTTGGAGGAACAGAAACAAGCAGAGTGAAGAAAACTTCCCAGATACAAAGAGAAGAAAGCCAAGAAATCATATTATTTTAGAGCAATGAGAATGTCAAAAAATCACTCACATTATGTCAGTGCCAAAAAGAGCCAGAAAAGCATAATTAAGATGAAATGGAATAGAACAGTAACTTGTGAACATACTACAGGAAAAATAGGTTAAAGTGGGAAATCTTCCATGTGAGAGATGAACAGAGTACAATGCAAATAAAACTCAATGTAAAATAACACAGAGAAAAGACGGAAGTTCTCTGGAACTGTTTTTTGTCATAAAAGAAAATACCGACAACACAAATTTGCTAAATAAGAGTTTGGAGTTGTGCTTTTGGCAATGATGGGATAGTTTTCTTAGGTTAATCATCATACTAAGAGTGTGTGGAAGGCTGAGAAGAATTTAACATGTGTGTGCAGCAGCCCAAAACACACACACACACACACACACACACACACACACACACACACACACATTGAAGACATTCGTGAACTACAAAAGCAATTCTATGCCAGGAAGCAAGATCTGTCAATTAAGGAAAGTGGAAGTAGAGACTGACATTTGTCATAATTATTTTCCCTTCAGGCTTTGCTGATTGATAGGCAATTAGAAGGTTAGTAAGTTTAAGATAAAAGTGAAATTTGAGGAGAAAAAATTTTCAGCAGAACTTCTAGAAGTCTGATAAAGCTGGAATACAGCAATAGCGGTAAAGACCCGCAAAGGTGTAAGAGGCCTGGTAAACGCCTTCGGCATCTACTTGAGAACAGCAAAGGCTAGATCTCCAAATGAGGGTTAATCACAAACAGCTCATTCTAAAAAGTCAAGGGCATTTGAGCTCATCCTTTGTTGGAATAATGGTGACCTTTTTTCCTCTAACTGCTCACCCAGAGCAAAAGCAAATTCCTTTTAGAGCAAGATGTCATCAATATCAATTCGTCTTGACAATGTATCATACACAGTGTCTGCTATTGAATAAAAAATAACCTGGTATGTAAGAAATTTTTTTAAAAAGAAGGAAAAGGGGATGCAGGAAAAAAGAAGAAGGAAGAGGAAGACAGAAAAGACAAGAAAATATTTGAACAGGACATCTGGATATTAGAGTCATCAGATAAAAACACTAAAGATAGTTGTGATTAATTCACTCATGCAAGTAAGTAACAAGATGGTGATTTGAGCATAGAGTGCTTGTTATAAAGCAGAAACAAAGAAAATTCCAGTATTGACAGATCAAGCAAAAAAAAAAAAAAAAAAAACCCTGAAAATTCTATATGGTGGATGGGTTTTAGTGCTGAGTAGACCTTGTTCCTATTCAAACAATATCACAATAAACTAAAAACTTTGCCTTTTATTTAATGATCTTGAAGAACTGTGGGCAAAATGAGGTCTCAATAATGTCCACTGCAGGGCAGGCAAGTTTTCTGGGTGCAAAATGACCAACACCCATTTACACATATGGGAATAGTTGTTCTGCCTGGTGGCATAAGTGTGTCACCAAAAAAAAAAAAAAAAAAAAAAAATCCCTCGAAGAATGGCCTGTTAGCTCTGTTGTTGAAAAACCTATCAAAATGTACATTTTGATTAACAGCCAGCAGGAGTTGCTTCAGGTATAAAAAACCAACTCACCCAAAGTCATGCCCTTCTGGGGACAGCCCTTATTCAATGACATTTGAGACATTTGGTCCAATCTGGGGAAATCATGACTGGTCATTTTATTCCAGAACTTCTTGTGATGTTTGCCTTGTGGGTTGATTTCTATCCTGATCTGAATATACCCCTGTTTCCTCCCTTCCACAGGCATTGATTCCTGTACACTACCTTCCTTGAGACCTGTCCCAGAGACTCTGCCTGGACCAGTCTGCCTGTGCCAGTCAATGTCAGGAGCATCCAAGTAAGTGAATATTCCAGTGGTGTTCTACAGCCTGATTGTCTTCTACCCACCTGGCAAGGAAGACCTCATCACTGGTGAGAAGTAGCGCAAGGATAGTTTGTGGCATAAGGTGCCAGTCCAGCTGTGGAATCTCTTAATAGTATTGAATGCTAATGGTACCCATGGAAGGGACCGCCCTAGCTGGGGCATTCATCAACCAGCCTTTGCGAGGTATGGGGAGTACTAACTACAAAGAGGATGCAACTACATGTTCGTTGCTAAACTTATTTGATATTCTGCAAAAACATAAGGAAAGACTGAAAGTAATTAACCTGCAATAGAAAGGTGAGTATGAACATCAGGATAACTTCTTGGGAGAAAGCAAAAATGTTCTGCAAACTATCCTACAATGGGAAAAAAAGAAAAAGCTGAAGATGAAGCCCAGGATTTTGTTATCAGAGGAACAGAGCTCCAAGACTGAACTTGCAGCCACACAGGCCTCCAAGCCTAAGGTAAGAGCTCTGGTTGGGGAAGTAGGAGACACTGACACACAGGACAGGGAAATCTAGGTTGAAATGTTTGGAAGTCTTTGATTTGTGAGTTTCTCTGAAAGTTCTGAGCCTTTAAAGTGGTCCCTCTGGGATCTGCTCTCCAGCATCCTTCTGTGCCCCTAGACCTAGAACTGGGGAGAAGTCACAGGATGTCTCAGACAGGGACACGAAAGGCCCACACCATAGAGGAGCTGCAAGTCCTGGGCAGCATGTACTGGGAGTTTTGGGGAACATGCCTGGGACTGGGTTCTATGTGTATTTGATAAAGGAGCTGCAGAACAGCAGATTGGATGATAGAGGGTTTGTAATTTAGTCTCCCAAGACCCAGGGTCTAACTGCCTGGCAAGCCCTCGATCTGGTTGGTAGGATGGTCCCTGGGAGTGGGGGCGTAGAGGCGGGCAGCAGGAGACAAGACTAAAGGACTTGGTTTCCAAAAAGGGCATATTAACTGAATATACCAGGTAAGGCCAGAAAGTTCAACAGCTGTTCCTGCTTAATGGAAGACCTGGGAGATCCTACACTTACTTGGGTCATATTAGGAACATATTGACATCACCAAGGGGCTCAGTGGTGGCCCTCTTCTATAGACCATGGCTGGTGGGAAGCTGGAAAGGATTAAATGAATTGATAGTTATGTGAATGACAAGAATCCAGAGTGGTAGAAACCAGGCCAAAAGCTTGGTGGGCTTTTTATCATACTGAGAGACAGAGTACATAGAGAAGTGGGTCTGAGTGGACAAGAGTAGATCACGATGGAGAACAAGATGTGATGTCCAGATTCTTGACAGTTGGCTCAGAGATGGGAGTGCTGCTGGCCCCTTGGACTTGCTGTAGCCACAGAGAGACACCTTGACCTCCCTTGGGTGGTCTGCATAATGATAGATTTGAGAACAACAAGTCATCAGGAATACAAAAGTCTGGGTATTTCTGCACAATGCAGGGGAAATGGGATGGATCATTTCAGTTCCAGAGCTTTCTGTGCGACTTGCTGAGGTTCTGGGCCTGTATATCAGCTCAGTTTTCCCTTATGCCCAATGCTACTTTGTCCTCCTATACTGAGTGGAACAGTGGGTCCACTAGCCAAGCTCCAGAACCTATGAAAGTTAGCTTACTTGGACAAACAGTCATTAAAGATGTAACTGTTTTAAGGATTTGAAGTGAAGCTACCCCAAATGATCTGAGCAGACCCTAAATCCAATGATATGTCCTAATAAGAGACAGATAGGGGAAAGGAGAAGAAGGATGTGTGAAGATGGAAACGGAGGCTAGAGTGAGCGACCACAGACTAAGTGATGTCATGGAACTAGAAGCTGAAAGAGAACAGGGTATAGAAGGTGTTATAGAGTCTTTGGAGGGAGCTCAGCCCTGTCTACATCTGCATTTTGGACTTTTGGCTTCCAGACCTGCAAAAGAATAAATTTGTATTGTTTTGAGCCACCTAGTTTGCAGTACTTTGTTAGAACAGCCATGGGTCACCTACCCACATCCTTCCCACGTTCTGACCCCCAGAGCATTTTCTGTGAACATCCTGGGCACCAGGCTCCATTTCTGTCACAGCCCGCTTTGCAGAGAAGTCACCTTGAAACACAATTAAGGATATGGGCCTGTTGTAGGAATCTTTCTCACACAAGCAGAAACCAGCTGGACATTTAATGTAGACTGGCAAGTTGACCTAGACTCTGAGAAAGACCTAGGGTGGATAGATCAGTGACCCTTAGTGTCTAAATCTGTAAGGCTTGTGAATATGGCGAAGGGGATTAGGTGACAGATAGGATTAAGGTAGTTCAAAACCTGACCATAAGATGAGGAGATTATCCTAGTTGGTTCAATGTAATCACAAAGGTCCTTAGAAGTAGCAGAGGGAATTAGGGGAGAGACGATGGCCATGTTCCAACTGAAACTGCTAGCTCTAAGGATGGAGAATGAAGTTGTGAGCCAATAGACGTACCTGTATCCTTTTTTTTTCTGGCACAGGGAATTGAACTCAGGACCTTGTGCTTGCCAGGTAGGCACTTGCGCTGCTGAGCTATCATCCTTAGATTACTTTCAATTCCTAATACAATGCAACTGCTATATACATAGTCATTGTATTTTTCAGGGGATAATAAGAAAAATAATGTATACATGTTCAGTATAGATACTTTTTGTTTTTTTAGTGTTTTTGATCTGCAAGTTGGTTGAGTCTTTGGATACAGTGACCATTAACTCAAAGATATCAACTTCATTGGAATTTAAAATGCCTAGTAAATTAATAGAACACGGTTCTGGATGTATCTGTGTGGGTCATGCAGGTGTGTCCTTGGGTCTAGGCCTGGCTCCTGGTCCCTTCCTCTCTGACCCTGTTCCCCTGCTCTGCTTTCGGATTGCCATGAACTAATTAACTTTGCTCCACCACACTCTTCTGTCATGATGTTTCTGCCTGGGAGCCAGGTGTTCATGGGCTGAATCCCTGAAATCCCAAGCCCAAATAAAACCTCTCCTTTAAGTAGTGGGTGTCGAGTATTGGATTTTAGTTCTATCCATTTTCTTGCCAATACCATGATTTCATTCTTCTATAAAGCTGTGTAATATTCCACTGTGTAGAATGCTTCTTTATCCACCTATGTGTTTACAGACTTCCAAAGCTTAGCTAGTATAAATTGCACTGCTCTTAATATAGGTATGCATATTTGGTTAAGTGATGGGAAAGCTGATGGATACAAACACAGAACACTTAGGCACCTGTAGTGGTGAATCCCTTGCACTGTCCTGATGGAGGAGGGGTGCTGATATCTCTTTCAAGACCAGATGTGAATGGAGACTAACCAGAGCTGCTACCCATTCCCACTTAGCTCCAGCAAGATCAAAGAGATCTTCCTCTCTCCTTACCTGCCTGACAAAAAATGTGTACCACATTTGAGAAAATATTGTTTGATTCAATCTCTACTCTTCCTATACAACATAAAATTTAAAAAGTATAAGACACATAAAGAAATAAGAATAAGTTATCTATAATCAAATTTTAAAACATTAATGTGTCCGTTCCTGAAAGAATTAAGGACTGTACGCTATACTAAAATATGCAAACCAAAGTTTACAGCAGTGCAATTGACAATAGGTAAGCTGTAGAAGTCTGTAAACACATGAATGGATAAAGAAATTATCCACACTCAAATATTACTCAACTTTATGGAAGAATAAAATCGTATTATTGGCAAGAAAATGAATGGAGCTAAAAGCCATTATGCTGGGTGAAATTAGCCAGACTTAGAAAGTTAAATATCACATGTTTTCCTTTATATGAGAAACCTAAAAAATCAAACAAACAAATAAATAAAGTAAAGGAGAAAGGACAGGAAACCTGTTGTGCATTTCTGGAGAGGGAGAAGAGGATAAACAGGAGGGGGAGGAATGGCAGAGTCAGAAATTGGGGTTGAAATTGGTGAAGATAATGTTAAATGCATGAACCAACTTTCCAAAATAAAGTCCACCATCATGTGTTATTTGCATGGACTAATAAAATATAATTAAACAAAATGGATGGAAATGGGCCTACAGAGACAGATGACTCAGATTTTGAAACTGGAAGTATGAACTTTCACAATCTCTTTTCTTAACAGTAGACAGATATTTGGAGTTAATTGTATTCATTTGAAGTTTATAGCTCCTTTAATTTTTTTCTTATCTCTCAGGATGACAAAAAATACAAAATCTTTATAAACTTAGTGAATTTATGCCAAGACTGTAGGGAAAGAGGCACTTTCATACATTGCTGTTGGAATATAAAATATTGTACTGTGGTGGACAATTTGATAATACTTAGAATTTATAATCTATGAATTTTATTTCCAACAGATTACCCTCCAGATACATTTTTAACACCATAAAAATGCACACACAGAAGTTATTCATTCCAGCATTATTTGTAAGTGTGAAATTGTGTACATTACCTAAATGCTCACATTTATGAACCAAATCTGGGATAACTGAAGCATCAAGATATACAGGAAAAACAACAGTTGAGTAAACTCTGGCATATGTGCACTATAGAGTGTGTGAACCAGTATTAAGAAAAAAGAATGAAGGTCCAGGAGTTTGGCTCGGTGGCTTAAGCTCCTGTCTGGCAGGTGCAAAGTTGTGAGTTCAGTTGTGAGTTCAATCCCCGGTGCCACAAAAAAAGAAAAAATGGGGAAAACTTCATTGAACCTAAAGAAAGAAATTTCTAGAATATATTTGAAGTGAAAAGTGAAGAGGAATTGATATAGTATGTTACCTTTTGCAAAAGAAAGAAGAGAGAATAAGAAAACATAAGCATATCTCTAAAATTTTGCAAAAACAAACAGGAATGATAATACAAAACATGATGAAATTGGTTACCTAGCGGATGGAGATGAGAAATGGGTTTAAGGCCGGGGAAAGAGTGACATTTCACTGATGATGCTCCCTCAACCCCCCCCCTTTTTTTTTTTTTTTTGCAGTTCTTGGGATTGAGTGCAAAGCCTTCACACTAAGCAACATTCTCAGTCCTTTTTCTTATTTTATTTTAAGGAAAAGTCTCATTAAATTGCTGAGTTGCCCTGGATCAGTTGGAACTTGTGGTCCTCCTGTCTCAGCCTCTTGGAGTACGGGAATTATAACTGTGCATCATCACCATACCTCAACTGAGGGTGCTTTACCATACAACTCTGACTTCTGAATTCATGTTAATACACCATAGGAAACAACAAAGATTATGGAAAATTCCAAACTAAATGCAAACAGTAAACAAATAAATCAGTTTCAAATGAATAAAGTAATTTTCCTGGGGAAATTCTTAAATTTTTTATTTTGGTAAAAGTATACAACATATAATTCACCATTTCAATCTTTTTTATTTTAAAGAGAAAAAAATAACAAAATTTAAAAACATGGTAATTAGAGAATAGCAATAGTTAATACATTGCATACTGTTATCTTTAAGTTAGTTACTCAGAGTACAAGCTAACTGCATTTAATTGTCCAAACAATTTTAG
Source organism: Dasyprocta punctata (assembly GCA_004363535.1). Classification (NCBI taxonomy): domain Eukaryota; kingdom Metazoa; phylum Chordata; class Mammalia; order Rodentia; family Dasyproctidae; genus Dasyprocta; species Dasyprocta punctata. Next base: position 14,710 of record RJWM01040144.1, read on the forward strand.
CATAAACCTTTCTTTTCAATGAACTAAAAGAAATTGGTAGTATACCTATCTTAACTATCATATATATATATATATATATATGTGTGTGTGTATACATATACAAATATACACACACATTATTTCTTTCAGCTTCTCACACTAGGAAGACAATACAATGTCTGCATATGTGAGTCTGATTTATTTCATTTATGTGTATGGTCTCCATTGCATCCATTTACCTATAAACACCCCATTTGTCCTTCTGTATGGCTGAATAGTACTCCATGGTATAAAAATACCACATCTTTTTTTTATCCGTTCTGTGCCCTGATGGGCATTTGAGTTGTTTCCAAGATGTAGCTAATAGAAATTGTGCTGCTATAAACATCGGTGCACATACATAGGTTTGGCACAATGTTTTTAATTCTTCAGGGAAAATAGTGAGAAGGGGAATAGCTGGATTAAATGAGACCACTAATTCTAGTTTTTTGAGGACTCTCTGCACTGATTTCTAGAGTGGTTGTGCCAGTCTACACTCCCACCAACATTGGAGAAGGGTTCCTTTCTTCCCCACAGCCTCTGCAGCATTTGTTATTGGTTGACTTCTTGATAATAGTCATTCTTTCCAGGGTGAGACAGAATCTCAGTGTTGTTTTAATTTGCATCTCTCAAATGACCAGTGATGTTGAACATTTTTTCATATATTTATTTTCCATTTGTACTTCTTCATCTGAAAAGTGTGTATTCATCTCAGATGCCCATTTTTGGATTGGGTCTTTAAATTTGGGAGGTCTGATTTTTTTGAGTTCTTTATATGTTCTCAATAGTAATCCTTGGTCTGAGGAACAGCTGGCAAACATTTCTTCCTACATTGTGGGTTGTCTCTTCACTCTGTTGGTGGTTTCTCTTACTATGCAAAAGCTTTTTAATAAGATGAGATCCTTGCTGTTGATTCTTTGTGACCGTTCCTGTGTGACTGGGGTTTTATTCATAAAATCTTTGCATACAAC
>RJWM01040145.1:0-15678 GCA_004363535.1 Dasyprocta punctata
CCCAGCGATCCTTCTGCCTCAGCCTCCCAAGCGCTGGAATAGAAGGGGTGCACACTCAACGCCCGCTGTCACTTCAATCTTAACAGATGGGTAAAGACAGACTCAAACATTAAGACCTCTGATCGGACACTACAGCCCAGCGAAAAACAAGCCTTTTATGGGCGACTCTGACCCAAATTCTTTCTGAAGAATATTAAAATAGTGGACTCGGGTGACCGCACACTCGGCAAGAGCCAAGAGTCATGAACTGCAAGCACACAACGGCCAGGCGAACCCTTCCCTCCCACCTCTCAACCGGACAAACCTGCCCTCAGTTCAAACTCTAAAACGTACAGTTGGGCCTAAACCTCCTCCCCCGGATCCCAACCTCTCAAGGGAACATTAGAGAAGAGTAGGCCATCCCAACGACTCCAACGCGCAGTCAAATCGCGGAACCAGGAGGAGGACGCACCAGCCCTCCCGGGCTTCCCTCATTGGCCAGCGGCTAAGCTTGGAACGCTGGACGTAATGCGTCACATCCGCCGGGGCTGCCATCTTGGTCCCAGGGGCAGTTGGCGGAAGAGATCGCGCTCCCTGGCCACCGACTTGTCTTCTGTTGGAGTTCTCGCCGGCCGCGTCTTGGCGTCTACTCTCGGCTGGAGATCCATTCGTCGGTGTCCCGCTTGCCCTCCCTCGTCTGGCTGGGGCACAGCGAGGCAGCTGTTTCTCTTGACGACGTTCCATGGAGTAGAGTCCCGGACCGTTGTCCCGAGGAGGCAGAGCGAGCTTGGCCCCTTCCCCCTCCCTTCTCCCTCCCTCCTTCCTTCCGCCGCAACATGGCTAACAACAGCCCGGCGCTGACAGGCAACTCGCAGCCGCAGCACCAGGCGGCCGCGGCTGCGGCCCAGCAGCAGCAGCAGCAGCAGCAGTGCGGCGGCGGGGGCGCCACCAAGCCGGCGGTCTCGGGCAAGCAGGGCAATGTGCTGCCGCTGTGGGGCAACGAGAAGACCATGAACCTCAACCCCATGATCCTGACCAACATCCTGTCGTCGCCTTACTTCAAAGTGCAGCTGTACGAGCTCAAGACCTACCACGAGGTGGTGGACGAGATCTACTTTAAGGTACGAAGCGTCTAGGCCTTGGGGGTAAGTTCGGGAGAGGGATGTGGAGGAAACCGGCGGAGGCGGCCCCCGAGATCCGAGGATTTGTGGGTGGGGAAGGTGGGCTAAAGGGGAGCTGCGGCCTGTAGCCTGTCGGGGAGGTGTCGAGCTGGGGCCGCCCTCTCGTTTCCTTTTTTGATTTTTAGGGTTTTCTCCTCCCCAAACCTCCTGCCGACTCTTGGGATGTGTTGGGCAAGAGAGGTAGGGAAGAGGAGAAACAGTAGCAGAAGTTACTCTACAGTTCACATCTTTACAATTATTCCTTTTGACGTGGATCTCTTAAACGCCAACTTGTTGGTGCTTCTCCTACTCACCCCGGGTCAGGGTGCATAATGAATTGAGTGTGGCCCCGTCTCGTTGGTACTCTCCAGTCCAGACAGGGACATGGTCACTGCGTGTGTGTCGGGTCGGGTGGGAGGGTTGAGGGTGGAGAGGTGCCAGTACTAGAGGTGTACAGAAGGCCTGGAAATTTTCCCAGCAGGAAGTCAGGAGTATGAGGTCTCAGCCACCTGTGCATTGGGCATATTTAGAATTATCTGGGCCCTGGGCTTCTGCGGCAGGGTCGGTGCTGGCTTGGCTGTGCTGGGGAGCTCACCTGGCGCCTCCTCACTGCACTCTTGTCTCAGTTCTTGTTTCGTTAGCAGGATTGACTCAGTCTTGCAGCGAGGCTTGGAGCAGCCCAGGGTCGCAGGTAGAGGTATGCACTATTAATCATGCTCAATCGCCATAAATGCATTTCCCTGGTTAAATGAACAGCTGATTCGATTTTTTTTTTTTTTTGGCGGCCATTTGTTTTGGTCTTTAAGAACTAGATAGGCTTTCTCCACTTCCCTGCAAATTATGTAGTTTTAAAAAATAACTTCCAGGCCTCCTAAGGTTAATTTATATTTTAAAAATATTAATAATAGCCTTATTGACCTTTAAATGCTTGAGAGCATCTAATATCTCTACTGTTTTGACATTTAGAATTCGAGACAGATTACGTATTTTCTGTTATCTCAGCATACACGTGGAGATGTTAACCGAAAGAAATTTTTTGTTTTGCCTACCCCTTCTCCAATTAAGTGTTTTGATTATTGAAAGATTTTTGAGATCTTGGTTGCTTTCTATAGGAATCATTTTGAGGGATACAGTTCAACTTTGGGTACACAGATTTGGTGTTCTCTTAAGGAGTCTATAGTAGGTCCAGCTGTAATACTGTGAAGTAGTTTTTAACTAGCTTGTAAAAGGTAAGGCCTTTTCAACACGGATGCAGTATGGCAAATAATATTTAACCCTTAAGTTTATTTATGCAGTAAATTTTGAACAGTCAAAAATTGGGCTCCTGCTTTTGTGGCAGGTTGTTTTGAAACAGGCAATTGTTAATGTGATAGAGGGAAAAGTTGATTTCAAGTCTCAGATGTATTGTGAAACAGCATAAGGTTCAGGTATTCAGTTTTAAAATGAATGACCCAGATTTATCATTAAAACATGTAGGCTTCCAATTTTGTGTGTTAATTTTTTTTATTCCATCTGCACTTACATTGTCTAGCCTTCAAGGAATTAAAATATTGCTTACACAGCAAGCTAGGGAGAAGTAAAACAGTAAAACTGCAGGAGTTGGGCAAAATAGTGCAGTGCTTAAATTTAAATACAGGCTTTTCTGTCTAAATCTACTGAAAAGGACTATAAAATGTTAGCTTATGTGGGTGGAAATACACTTTTGGAAGTAGAGTGAAAGAACAGTTTTTTATTTTTGGTTTAAGACAAAAAAATAGGTCTTTCCAAAAGACCTTCTTGGCTTCTATTTTAGAGAATTTCTTAAGCTATTTTTAGCTAAAACTGTTTTTTATAGGAAAAGCACTTCAGCAAAGATGATACCACATTATCTTCTGTTTAGTATATACTAATGACTATTCACATTCAGTTTTTTTGATAGTGTATTTTATAGAAGAAATTGGATTGGTCCACATAATTAGGCCGAAAACGAATTGCAACAACTATGATCTCTGCATGTGTCTTTTGTGGTTTGATCTTCTATCAGGACTGAACCTATCCTGGTGAAAAGTATCTTAAGTTCCATAATTTTGTGTCAGAAGTAAATTAATACTGTTTCAGAAAATTTTCATTTCCTAGTGTTTCACAGTGTACATTTTAGATCACCATAAAATTGTAGTATTGATGGTTTAAAAAAATTTTTTAAATTAGTACTTAAATGTCATTCCAATTAAAAGTATTAGAAATTTAAATTCATTTTAAGATGAGAATGTTTATTTTTAAACAGCTATAAGATGCAGAGATTGAGATGATACCAAATACTCTTTGAGGCTTTAGAGATGAGGCTTTAGAAATTTCCCGACTCCTACCTGATTTCTGCTCTGCAAACATATTTTGTTAAATCTCAGTAGTTGTGCTTGCTTTGGCAGCACATGTACTAAATCTCAGTAGTTTTATTTGTGTTCTTTAATTGTCTTAAGCAGTTTTTCCAAAGATGATTTACATGAGTTAAAAATAAGGCATACATAATGGCAAAGTGCTTTTGGAAGAGTTGTTCTATTATGAATTAGGGCTTGCTTTAATCAGATGTCAAAAAATTTGAAGTATGAATGTTTGTTGTGTTCCTCTTTTCTATTTTCAGGTCACACATGTTGAACCATGGGAGAAAGGAAGCAGGAAAACAGCTGGCCAGACAGGGATGTGCGGAGGGGTAAGTAGAAGTACGTGCATTTTTTAGTTTTTTTCTGTCTGATAACTAAACAAGTTGTTGGCAGAGCTTAGAATTTTAAGAAAATGCTAAGTTTCCAGTGAATTAGGGTTAGAAAAAGTGATTTTTCTTTTAAACGCTTTATTCTTAGTTCTGGATTATGGTTTTTTTAATGTGTTTCAAAAATCTTATTTTACTTTTTGTTAACTCTTTCCTGTAAAGGTTCGAGGTGTTGGAACAGGAGGAATTGTTTCTACTGCTTTTTGCCTATTGTACAAATTATTTACTCTGAAGTTAACTCGTAAGCAAGTGATGGGTCTTATAACACACACTGACTCTCCATATATTAGAGCCCTTGGATTTATGTATATAAGGTGAGCCTGCATTTATTTACATTTTAAATAAATAATCTCATTTTAGTTCGCATAAACTTAATAAATCTTTCCTAATTCTAGGTATACACAGCCCCCTACAGATCTGTGGGACTGGTTTGAATCCTTTCTTGATGATGAGGAGGTATGTCAACAAGGGTAATAATTAATTTTTTTCTGATTACTTCCATACTTTTAACATCTTTCATTTATTGGAGGTTTAGTAGCTTCCAGAATTTTCTGTAGTTAAATTTATTTCATCCACCCTTTTGAACTGTTGTCCTTTTACTAAGATCTGGTGACTTTTTATATACCTGAGGTTAAATCTTACAAGTTTTGTTTTATTTTTTTAGTTTTTAAATCATGTAAGTGTATTTTGGTAATTACTGAAAATTTTCTTCCTAATTATGCTCAGTGTGTTGTTTTGATACTAATTTGTACAGTTGACAGAGACTTGTATAGTGATACATGCCCAAGACTGAGGTTGATAAGAGACATGTACACTGAACACTAATTGTAGGTTTTTTCCTTCTGAAAATTTTAATTCTTTACTTTGTAACATCTTACAAATATCAATATTTCCACTTGCTAGAACTGCATAACTAAAGAGCTGATGTGACTTAAATAAACTGAGAGTTGAGTTTGTTATAGTGACAAAATAAATTCAAGGTTTTTCCTTTCCTTTTTGTTTGTTTGTTTGTTTATTTGAAACGGGGTCTCACTATGTAGTTCAAGCTGACCTGGAACTCATGACAGTTCCCCTGCCTCAGCCTTCCAATAGGCATGCATCACCACACCTGGCTTTTTTGTTGTTGTTTGGGGGTTTTTTTGTTCTGTTTTTGTTTTTTGTTGTTGTTCTTTGGTGGGGGGGGCATTGAGGCAGGGTTTCACTATGTGGTTTAGGCTGGCCTTGAACTCACTTTGTCACCCAGGCTGGCTTTGAACTTGCAGCAGTCCTCCTGCCTCAGCTCTCCCAAGTGCTGGGATTATATGTGTGCGCCACTGCGCCCAGCTTATTGTTTTTTTAATGAAGTCTTGCTGGACCCAGGCTGGTGTTGAACTACTATCCTCTTGCCTCAACCTTCTAACCTCCTAAGTAACTGGGATTACATGCATTCTCCACCATACCTGGCTAATTCTTGCTGACTCTAGTGTACCACACATACTATATATAAAAAGAGCAAGGGCTGGGGATATAGCTTGGTATAGAGTACTTGCCTAGCATGTTTGAGGCCCTGAGTTTGATACCCAGTACCACAAAAGCAAACAACAGAAAAATCTTCACTTTAGTAATTTAGATTGTTTTAAATTTTGAATCTCCTTTGCCATCCAGAGCCTGTGACTTATGTTCAAAAAAGTTAACTTCAGGAAACTACTGAATCAAATTAAATTATGCTTATATTAATTTGAAGTCTTAGATAACAAAATGTACTCAATTATGAGCTATATCGTCCATATATCAACTCATACCATGTTATTTGCAGTTCATTAAGCAAGCTTACAGTGCTGTTTTAGTAGTCCTACTTAAAAAGTTCAAAGAAAAAATTTGCTGAAATAATAATTCTAATAGAAATCTGTTGTTTCTAATTTTTTTCTACTTTTTTTTGTCTGTTCACTGAGTTTTAATAGTTAAGCAAAAAATATTTTAGGTGATAATGACAGTCTTTAGTTTTTTTTCCTTTTCAGATGATCATTGTTAAGCTAAAGCGTTTCTCCGCTTGTCTTCAAAAACGCATGTCCCTCTGCATAATTGTTGTACTGGGTTTGTTTCTGAATGCTTCTATTTAATGTTTCTTATTGTGTTTACAAATTTGAGGTCCTCTATTTAAGCTAACTTATGTTTTCTTCCTTAGATATCTGCAGCGATTATATTTGGAAATACTGTATATCTGAACACTTAAATGTGTGTGAGTGCAAGCAGTTTTACCTTTAGCTCTTGTTTTCTGTTTAGATAACAAATCTCACTTTCCTTGTGTGCTTGCACTATAGGTTTGGGACTGACAATAGCTGACTAACATGTCCTGAGCTGTGAGAGGGCATAGCAAGAAGGCCTTCATGCGGTAATGACCCTTTTCAGAGACAATGGTCATCATGGATTATGCGTTTCCAATTATTTGTTCATTTATTTATTTTCTACATAACTTTAAATTAGAAACCTCACTGCTTCATGGCAGTTGGTTTGCTATTGCTTCCAGTTTTATTAGGGCTTCATTTTTATATTACAGCTTTTAAAAGATAACCTTTAGACAGGAATTGTCTGAAGTAGTTCATGTGTAGCTAGGTTACAGTGCTAGGTATAATGTGCCCAAATGTGTCCACAAAACTATGTTATTTAGTAGAAATGTGGAATATAAATTTAAGTTATTCTACATAGCTTAGTAATACAAGGAGTTTTTTCATATTCTTGTTAACTGAGTGAGATCAGTTCCCTTTCTGCCCACAAGGCTGCAGGGTTTGTTCTCACCTGCATGTATATACTAAGCCCAAATATTTCCTGTGTCATTCATTTTTAGATTGGGGTGCAAAAAAATTGAAATTTTTCCGTTAGAACGTTTTTGTACTTGAGATTCCACAGATGGTAAAAAAAATAATAAATTTTTTAAAAATATTCAAATATGGTGATTTTTTTTTTTTTTTTTTTTTTTTTTTTTTGACGGTTAGGGTGTCTTTTGTGTTTCATAGGACCTAGATGTGAAGGCTGGTGGAGGCTGTGTGATGACGATTGGAGAAATGCTGCGGTCTTTTCTTACAAAACTAGAATGGTTTTCTACCTTGTTCCCAAGAATTCCGGTTCCAGTTCAGAAGAATATTGATCAACAAATTAAAAGTCGACCTAGGAAAATCAAGAAAGATGGGAAGGAAGGTGTTGAAGAAATAGAAAGACATGTTGAACGCAGACGTTCAAGGTAATGTAACAAATTATATGTATTTTTTTAAAATTATGCTTTCTACAAAGCTGATGATTTCTTAGAAATCAATGACAAGTTCTTAGGAAACTGTTTTATACTATTTATTAGTTTGTGACACCCCACCACCACCAAAAGAAGGTATTTCTTTCGAGGCATTTTCAACAAAATTTTACATCTAAATTGAGAACAAAAAAAATTTTTTTTTGGTCCTGGGGAAGCTAGACCAGGGCTTTCTGCATAGTAGGCAAACATTCAACTGCTGAGCCACACCCTCCACCCCAACTTTAGTCATGTCTCTCTGTACCTGCTGGTATTAGGGATTGAACCCAGGGGCTTTGTATGTACTAGTCTAGTGTTTTACCACTGAACTGTATCTCCAGCCAATTTATTTTTGAGATAGGGTTTTGGTAAGTTGCTCAGACTCGGCTTGAACTTGAAATCCTTTGCCTCAACCTCACAAGAAATAATTATTCTTAGTGTGTATGTATTCTGAGACCTGAATGTTGCTGATGAAATCTGTACATTAGTGTTTGGCTATTTGTGTTTGTGTGGTACTGGGCCCTCAGCCCAGGCCTTGAGCTTGCTGCTTTCCAATATATTTTATTCATTGGAATTTTCTTCTTTCTGCTTTCTTAGATCTCCCAGGAGGTCACTGAGTCCACGGAGGTCACCAAGAAGATCAAGAAGTAGAAGTCATCATCGAGAGGGCCATGGGTCTTCTAGTTTTGACAGAGAATTAGAAAGAGAAAAAGAACGTCAACGACTAGAGCGTGAAGCCAAAGAAAGAGAAAAAGAAAGGCGAAGATCCCGAAGTATTGATCGTGGGTTAGATCGCAGGCATAGCAGGAGTAGGGAAAGGCATAGAAGTCGCAGTCGCAGTCGTGATAGAAAAGGAGATAGAAGGGACAGGGATCGGGAAAGAGAGAAAGAAAATGAGAGAGGTAGAAGACGAGATCGAGACTATGATAAAGACAGAGGTAATGACAGAGAAAAGGAGAGAGAACGATCAAGAGAACGGTCCAAGGAACAGAGAAGTAGGGGTGAAATAGAAGAGAAGAAACATAAAGAAGACAAAGATGATAGGAGGCATAGAGATGACAAAAAAGATTCCAAAAAAGAGAAAAAACACAGTAGAAGTAGAAGCAGAGAAAGAAAACGTAGAAGTAGAAGTAGAAGTAGAAATGCAGGGAAACGAAGTAGAAGCAGGAGCAAAGAGAAATCAAGTAAGCATAAAAATGAAAGTAAAGAAAAATCCAATAAACGAAGTAGAAGTGGCAGTCAAGGAAGAACTGACAGTGTTGAAAAATCAAAAAAACGGGAACATACCCCCAACAAAGAAAAAATTAGAAAGCGTAGCAGAAGCAAAGAACGATCCCACAAACGAGATCACAGTGATAGTAAGGACCAGTCAGACAAACATGAACGACAGAGGAGCCAAAGTATAGACCGAGAGAGCCAAGAAAAACAGCAGAAAAACAAAGATGAGACTCTGTGAAAATTTTTGTAAAAGTGGATCATATTGAATCCTATAAATGTTTGATTAAATATGCTTTTTCTTTTTTTCCAAGTTGAGATTGTGCAGTAGTTACACACTCTTCAAGCTCCCTATTTTAGGCTGCGTTTTCATTTCTTTTGTGTAGGGAAGTGCCTTTGTAATCCTGTTTATTGCATTGATGTTTTCACCCAGATGTTGAGTTTGCTACATGATGCACAGATCGTTCTTGCATTTTTATTGTTTTTAAAATGTACAGTCTGTACATATGTCCTGAAAATGTTTTAATTCCTTTGGCATGGTTGCCATGTTGGTTAAATTTGTATAAGGCAATAAACTGCCACTAATTCTATTTTTGTTTTGTAGGTGTGGGGTTATGGTTTGTTGTACTGAAGTTAGCATGGCTGTGCTTTTCATAATAGAATGCTAAAGACTTTAGGAATGGATCTTGAATGTCTTATAGGAGAATTATGTGCTTTCAGTGTACATGAAGGCAGCAGTTGTAGGATTAACATTCTTGTCCACTGTATATTATCTTGGAAGGCTCTTGTTAATATGTTATACTTAATATTCTCCACAATTAACTTTAGAGAGAACTTACGAGACGTTTCAGATGCAGAGGTTTAAGTTAGGCTGTGATTTGATCAAAAGTCCTTTTAGCATTCTACCTCAAAGGGACACTGTTAGTATGCCTAAATTTTATTCACTTAGTTTTCCTTTTTTTATTTGAAAAACTATATGACATGTAATCTTTTTTTCTTCTTGAATTCTTCCTCAGATTTTTAAAGTACTATATTAAAGAAAAAAATGTCTAAAGCTTAGCATTCTTGCAGCAACCCTATACTAACGTGATTGGGAGGGGGTGGAACAGATGAGTAAAGAAACAGATTCAAGCCTCAGGCTTCCAAAACATTTTTATAAGTGGAAAAAACTTAAATTATGAGACAGCTTGATAGTGTCCTTTTTTTTTAAATTCAAAACTTCTTTTGATAATGAAGATTGCTGTTTGAGTTTTTAAACTTAATCTAGAAAAGAGTTATTAAAAGTAATGCTGTGCTGCATTATTTAAGACTATCAGCAAATTATTTGATAGATTGTTCTTATGACTTGTATTCTGATAATAGAACCATCATGAGTGGAATAAATACTGGATTAAATCCTTTCTCCTGGATGTTGGCTTTCCCCCCATTTGTTAACATTTTTTTAAAGTTTTTATTGTGGAAATTCATAAAAGTTGGTGGAATTGCATTTTGCGTAGACTGATACTTAGTGTCCAGGTGACAAATGAATTTTAAACTTTTAGACTGAATTGGATATGTGTGATAGTCAACAATCTTTATCATAATTCTTAATGGCATTTTACTTTGTTAGTGGATGTTATGTGTCACTGCAGTGATCTTTTGATTAATTTGTTCCAGATCAAAGGTGCTTACATAATTTCACTTGGACTGTAAAATTTGGACTTGAAGGAAATTTCATAGCTCATTCTTTTTAGAGCAGAAAATATAGGTGCAAAGTTACAGGTTTCATCAGTGCCAGGACTAAAAGTGTTCCTAACAGTAAACAGGTCTCCAGTACACCAACATTTGTTTAACCCAGTGGTTGTATTGGCCAATGAAGAACACTCAAGCCACCATGCAAAAAGCCACTTGAAGTCCTCCACTGTGGGCTGATATTTGTACCTAATTCCATTTTAAGAAAAAAGCTCATTAAATGAAGGAATTCCTCTACAAACATGCTATGCTCTTTTTTTTTCCCCCTCCCCAATGCTGAATATCTTCCAACTCAGGATACATAGTTGAGGACCTCTTGGGGCTGACTTTGTGAGAAGAAAGTGTATCCTGATACTTAAGTCTTTTTCTGTCATTTCATCCTACAAGATTCCTTGACACTTGCAAATACCTCTAAAATGTCATTTTTCATTCTGAGTCATTTACAGCATTTGTTACTATAGCGAACATGACAGCATGAATACTAACAACTGAAGAACCATCGTAGCTACTTACAATTCATTATTACATTCTCAAAGCATTGTTAGTCAAAGAATTTCTACTATTAAATGAGCATCTATTGGAGCACACATGAAAATATATTCATATGTGTACAGGAGTTCTTAAGCCTGTCACAAAAACAAAAAGCTGATCTTAAAGCATTTTAGTACACTGAGATATTTTTATCATGAGTATTGTAAAAAAAATCCAGGAAATCCTCATCTAATATTCCCTGACCTGCAAGCATGCTAGTTTGTGGACATGAAAGTTGGCAAACCAGGAGGCTGCCAAATCCACCCTTTGTGACCATAATCTGACTCTGCAGCAGGGCATTTCAGTATTTTTTCTTTTGCCACCTGGCATAATTGAACCACCTGTAGAGGATATTGCAGATGGAAGAATTTCTACTTACATGTTCCTTTGGATTGTGTAGGGACCAGTAGAATATCCAAGGGCATTCACCCAGCAACTTTCAGTGCCATCTTACTGAACAAAGCAAGAGGTGTTTCCATCAAATCTGTAGGTCCTGACAGCTTCCCATCAAACCTTGCTAATGTTCTAGCTGGCAACTCAGTTTCAGCAGCACCCCACAGGTTACCCAGTGGGGTGTCCTGGTTGATTCTGTTGACAACCCCTATTCTCCAGCCAAAGCCTTCAGCTCCTCAGCAAATAGAGGGCCACAGCTGGACCCTCTCCTACAAAGTCTGAATCTGTCTTACAAGAGAACCTCTTACAACAAATTTGTTCCTTGTCCACTCTCCCTCAACCCTAGAGTTAGTGCCTTTTCCGTTAAATCCATTGTTTTTATATTTTTTTTGAGCTGGCTTTATTCTTAGTAATAAATTATCTATTGCCAGTTAATAATTCTTTACATCAAACTTTTACTGTTGAAATTAACTGTTTTCTGTGTCCTGACTGAACCCTGAATGGTAACAGGGTAAGATGATACCAATCATGAGCGCCACTTCTCCAGACTGATTCTCCCTGACAAGGTCTGGCATAAAGGGCTCAGTCCAGTAAGTTCGCTGAAAATAATATAAGTGAACAGACTGGCTCCTTCCAAGGTTTTAATTAAAGAATTGGCCAAACTTTAGAAGACTGGACCAGACTTGCATAGTTGTAATGAGGAAGCAATGCAATAGCTAAATCACTGTGCCTGGAAGCTTGTCTTGCTCCCTGCTGGCTTTCTAGTTTTTTTCAATCTAGTCAGTGGATATTCATGTGATCGTTTTCCTTAGGATGGCCCGTTTTTCTTTTAACCCAGTAGCCAGTGGTGGGGCAGGGGAAGGAGAGAGGGTGAGACAGGGTTTGCTATGTCGCCCATCTCAAACTTGCAGTCCTCCTGTCTCAGCCACCACAAGTACTGGGATTACAGGCATGTGTCACACCCAACTTCTGGTTTATTTTATTATAAGCACTGGGGATCTCATCAGTGAATCTCTGACATTTTCAGAACACTCAAATTTTATCCATCGTCACCAACTGTAAGAAAATGTCAGTTACTTAAGTTGCTGATGTTACAGGTACAGTTCCTTTTCCTTGGTCGAAATACTTTGACACAGGCAGAAGGGAGATGTAAAATAATGAAAGATTAGAATGTGCATTAAGGCCACTAAAGATCTTGATCTTGTAGTTTCCCTTTTTTTTCTGAACAAGCAATCCTCCAAACATGACCTTGCACTTGCCAGGCAGGTGCTTTACTGCTGAGCTCTATCCCAGTTCTCCATATTCCTTCTATATCTCTATTCTTTTTCTTTCTTTCCTCTTTTCTTTGGCTGGGCATCAAGTCCACGGCCTCATGTGTGCTAAGACGTGTTCTACTATTTCAAATATTTATAAATCCTCTGCCCTTCCATTTTTATTCTCACTTCATACAGACTATTAACAAAAAGTCCCTCAATTTGCTACCTTTTTTCCCTCAAAACTGTAAGATTGGCTGCAGTCACATTGATTTTGTTTCCTTCTATATCTTTCTTTGTCCTGCCCAAATTCTTCCCTATGCTAATCCACCTATCTCCTGGATCATCATTCACTCATTCATTCATGTGGCAGAGACTGCTGACTCTCCCAATGCCAGTTCTTCACTTTTTCCGTAGTAAAAGACTTTTTGACCAGACATGCCTCCCCCCAGCCCCAGCTCAACGTAATCATGAAACCAAATTCTGACCAGTGGAATGTAAATGGCAGCAGAAACCTTTCTGAAGAAACTGATGGCCTCACAAGCGTTCATCTCTCTTCCTTTCCCTTTCCTTTTATGGAATTTGGCTGCCTGCAATTTTGATGGGATAGCTGAACCAAGAAGTCTTCATCCTAAGGATAGCAAACTGAAAAACCAAAAGAAGACTGGGTCTCAGACAATTTCCATGGAATTGAGTTGGCATGCTTCTCTTGGATGTATTGCCTCCACTATTTTATATCAGAAAAACACTTCCATTTAAGGCACTGTTACAGGTTTTCTGTCATTCTCAGCAAATCTATGAATTTGATCTCTAGGAGTATACACCAAATAACAAAGCCTAATTTTTATGCAGCATCTTAACATTTTATCTCTCTTACATTCCAGACCTTGTTTTTATCTTTTTCAGACTCTCTCCTGGTCTTTATATTATCGATTAATCTTAAATTTTCTTGTGTCACCGTAGAAGCACACTAACAATATTTCAGTAGATGTCCTTTTGTAGCTCTTTCATTTGTTTGTTTGAGACAGGGCTCACTATGCAGGTCACACTGGCCTTGAACTTGCTTATGTAGCCCAGGCTGCCTCAAACTCAGCAATCCTCTTGCCTCAGTCTCCCAAGCACCGAAATTGCAGGCATGCACCAGCATGCCCCGCAGCTGTTTCCTTTCTTGGTTGTCTTAGCTCCATTCACCTCAATACCTAAATTCATATATTTATTGCTTTGCAAAAAGCAATTTTAGACAGCTGGTAATTTTAATAATTCAAAGCTGTAAATTTGTACTACAAAATGTATTACATTGTTTCCTAATGGAATTGTTCAATAAATTTATTATCTAATTTTACTACCCAGAAGTTGATATTAGCCAGAAATATTGTCATAACTTTCTTAATCCATTTCTTTAAAGTCATTGTACTGGATGATTGTTTTTCCCTCTTTCCTAAACCTTCTACCATACTTCCTTTAAAACTCATGTCATCTGATTATACTATATACCATCCCTTGATTGTTCATCTATCTCATCCATAGACCTTGGAAGTTCCTCCCCTACTACTTCAAATACTTACAGAGTTTAATGGCTTTGCTGTCATGTGGATCCTGAGTGTTCCCCAAGGCCATGTGTTGAAGGCTTGGTGCTTAGCCCCTGGTGCTACTGAGAGCCGGTGGAACTTCTAGGAAGTGAGGCACAGTGAGAGGGAGTTCGCACTGTAGGTCCATTCCTTTGAAGGGAACCTGAAGATACCCAACCACTTCCTGTTTCTTTGTTTACCATCTGCCATAAGATGAACAGTTTTGCTTTACTGCATGTTTCCCACCATTATCTACCTCTTCACAGGTCCTGTATTAGTCAGCTTTCCTGGTGGACACTACCTGGCACAACTTAAAAGAGGAAAGGTTTAACTGGGAAAATTCTGTTCATGGTCATCTGGCTACAAGGCAAGAATGTCCTGGTGGAAGGGCATGCCAGAGCAAAGCTGCTTAGTTCCTGGCAGCTGGGGAGCAGAGCAGGGAAACAGCACCAGAGGGGAGCAGGCAAGGGGCCACATCATATATAGTACCCGAGACCAAGGCTATACCTCCATGGCCTACCAGACACACCCAGGAGTGTGTTTTAGTAATCCACTAGACATGTCTTAATCCAATGAAGTTGACAAATATGGATTAACAGTAACAGACCCAAAGGGAACTGGGCCCAGAGACCATGGACAGAAACCTTTGAAAGTGTGAGCCAAAATAAACGTCTTCATTTTTTAGTTAACTGCTATAGTCCCTGTTCTAACATTCTGTTCAGTAGTTCATGGACTCCCCTGGGTCCTTCAGTCTGTTACTCATGCAAGCTTTTCACTCTTCTCTGCAGTGAAATGTTGCAGGCCTCACCTCGTCATTATTTCTCACTCAGTTTTCATTACCTAATATTACAAATCAGTTCCTTAATAAACATCTCAACCCCCTTGCTGCAGTCTCTCTGTAGCATACTTGACCAATTATACCCAAATTCAAGTGAAATGCAAGTCATCCTACTCTTTGCTTCTCCAGCAATGACTAAACATGACTGGAGAAAAGGTCACTACATTGTTGTAAAGGGAATAATCCAAGGGGAAGAAATAACAATCATAAATATATATGCACTAAATACCAGTGCACCCAACTATATAAAACAAATATTAATGGGCATGAAAAAAGTCTAAGCACTAATACAATTGTATTGGAGGATCTCAATACCCCACTGTCACAAATAGATGAACTAGGCAAAATATCAGCAATGAAATATTAGTACTAAGCCAAACTTTTAAACAAATGGACTCAGTAGACAGCCACAGTGTTCCATCTCACAACATCAGAAGTCCTATTATTTTCAGTTGCATGTGGGTTGATCTCCAAAATAGACCATATACCATGACAAAGAACAACTGAAGGAATTCATGACCACCAAACCAACCCTACAAAGAATACTGAAGGACGAGAGAGAGAGAGAGAGAGAGAGAGATCACAGCTTCAGAAACAGCGACACAGGGGTATCACTGAGTGGGGCAGACAATTGAATGGAGAGGAAAAGTAGGCAGCCAACAACAGAAAAATAGCATGGCAGAGATGAGGCAGTGCATGTTGGCCATAACCATTAATGTAGATGGCCTCGATTCACCAACAAAAAGAAACACAGGCAGAGTGGATCAGGAGACAGTTTCCACCTATATGCTTTATACAAGAAATACATCTAACTCAAAAGGGGGTTTGTAGACTGAAAGTCAAAGGAGAGAGAAGAATGTTCTATGTGACAGGGAACCAGAAAGAAGTGGGGGTAGCTTGCCCATTAGTTGTAGAGTGGACAGGAAAGACATGGCATTTTTATACAATGGAAAGTTACTCAGCTATAAAGGAAGATAACCTTAAGACTCTTGTAGGTAAATGGATACA
>RJWM01040146.1:0-15673 GCA_004363535.1 Dasyprocta punctata
CAATTATAATGGGTTGTAACCATCACCTTAGTCCAGTACAAAAGAAATGGAACCTAAGTCAAATTAATAGCAATTCCTCAGTCTTAATATATTGAGAAGGTAGGTTCTTGGAATAGATATAAATACCAAGAACCACCTACATCTAGAAGATATCTGGAGGAATTGACATCTCCTAGGAAAACCTTGACAATAGTGATAAGGCTATCTAACATAAGAAATCTATAAGCATCAATGCAGAAAACTAAATAAAATATAAAATAGAAAGTGGCAAGACAAAGAAGCAAAATGTAAACCCAAATGCCCAGCCTAAGTCCAGAATACAAAGAGATAGAGGAAATCAGAAGCCAACAAATGGAACTTTCTGAAATGATAGCAGTGAAAGTGAAAAAATAAATGGAAAAGGTCATAGAAAAAATAATATCTAAGGTACAAAAAGAAATGACTATCAAAATAAAAAATATCAAAGCAGACACAGATTAAAAAACAAAATGATGGAAAATGATGGAAACCATGATTGCCAAACGTAGGCAAGAAATGGAATCAATGAAACAGATCCAAACAGAAATGTAGGAGATTAGAAACTCCATTGAAAGTATATGAGGCAGATTGAATGAAGGCAAGGATAGAATATCAGATCTAGAAGACAGGAACATGACTAGCAACCAGGAAAAGAAAGATATCTTGAAATTACAAGAGACCATGGAAAACCAATCTGACAGCTACAGGATAAAGTAAAGAAGAACAACATAAGATTGATTGGAATCAGTGAGAAAGCTGGAGACAGCACAAAAGCCATTAAAAACCTCTTCAGAGAAATAATGGCAGAAAACTTCACAAACATGGATAAAGAATTTGACATAAAAATAAATGAAGCATATAGAAGTCCAAATAGCCATGACCAAAATAAATCTACACCAATGCATATAATAATCAAGATTCCAGAATTTCAGCACAAGAATAAAATATTAAAAGCAGCTAAAGAAAAGAAACAGATCACCTATAAAGGAAAGTCCATCAGAATCACAACACACTTCTCAACACAAACCCTCAGATTAAGGAGAGCTCACAGTAACATATTTCAAGCCCTAAAGGAAAATGATCTGCGACACAGATTATGTACCCAGCAAAACTATTTTTCAAAATTGATGAAGAAATAAAATCCCTCCACAGTGAAGAACAACTGAAGAAGTTTATGACCACCAAACCAGCTCTGTGGAATGCTCTTAAGGATATATTAGAAAGAGATAACAAAGACCACAGACACACGAATACCAATAGAAAGAAGCTCCGGGTCAGGGAAAGCAATTAAACAGAACAGAAACACAGAGAACAAACAACAGGAAAACAACACGAAAAAGAAAAATCAATATATATCAGCTATAGCCATCAAGGTAAATTATCTCAACTCACCTTTCAAAAGAAACAGACTGAGTAGTACTCCATTTTATACCTGTATATATATATATGTAAGATAACTAAAATGAACACATTGCTGAATGTACTCGTTCTTGAGAAAGAACAATTAATACTCATATGATTAGATCAATTTTACATGTCTATATCTGTCAATGTAAGTAACCATTTTAAAAATAACGATACGCAATATTGCAACCATTGTCAAGTTTCTATTATTCGGTTTTGTAAACCTGCAGTGTTACTGTTGTGCATTTACTCTAGTCATTTGTTTGTCTCTTTTGCTTGTTGTCTTTGTTATATATGTCTTTTTTTTTCTTCACTTAAATAAAAAATAAAATAAATTTAGAAAAGTCTCAAAAGTAAAAAAAAAAAAAAGAAAAAAAGAGAAAGAAACGGACTGGCAGAAGGGATCAAGAAACAAGAGCCAACAATATGCTGCATATAAGAAGCATATTTAACCCAAAAAGAAATTCATAGGCTAAAAGTCAAAGGGTGAAAAACAATTTTCCATGCCACAGGAACCCAGAAAAAAGAAGGGTTACCTATTTTATTTGTGAGCAATGCAAACTTTAAGCCAAAACTGGTCAAAAGAGACAAAGAAACTTACTAAATATTTGTTAAGGGAAAACTCCAAGAAGAGATAGCAATCATAAATATTTATGCACCAAACACAGGTTCACTCAAGTACATAGAACAAATAATAACAGATATTCAAAGCTAAATAAGCATTAGTTGTGGGGAGAGAACTTAATACCTTACACTCATAAATAGATCAACTAGATAAAAAAGAAAAATCAACAAGGAAATATTAGAATTGAACCAAGCCAGTGAACAAATGGACTTGGTAGATGTCTGCAGTGTTCCACCCCAAAACATCAGAATACACTTATTTCTCAGCTGCACATGGGGCATTCTCCAAAATAAACCATATATTAGCTGACAAAACATGTTCAAGTAAGTATAGAGGAACTAAAATCATCCCATGAATACTATCTGATCTAGCACAAAGAAACTGGAAATCAACAACAAAGGAAGTCACAAAAACTACATTAACACATGGAAATTAAGCAACATCCTTCCTAACAACCAATGGGTTACAGAGGAAATTAAAGATGAAACTTAACAGTATATAAAATTAAACAATAATGTTAATGACAACATACTGAAATTTACAGGACACAATGAAAACAGTCCTATGAGGGAAATTTATAGCAATGAATTCACACATCAAGAAAACAGAATGAGCTCAACTAAACAACCACAAACTTCTAAAAAAAGAGCAAATCAAACCCAAAACCTCATACAAGAGAGGAAACCATAAAGATAAGAGTAGAAATAATGCAATAGAGACTAAGAAAATATACAAAGAATGAATCAAAAAGTTGGTTCTTTGAAAGAATAAAAAAAATTGATAAACCATTAACCAACTTCATCGAAATGAGGAAAGAAAAAATACAAATTTAAGCAATGAAAAATGAGAAAATGAAAAGGGTGAAATCACAATGGATTCCACAGAAATCCAGGAGATCATCAATACCTACTACTACATCCTATATTCTAATAAGATGGAAAACACAGAAGAAATGGGCAGATTTCTAGACACAAGTGAACTGTCAAAACTAAATCAAGAAGATATAAAAATTCTAAATAACTTGATATCAGCCAATGAAACTGAAAATGTAATTAACAATTTACCAACAAAGAAAAGCTCAGGCCCTGATGGATTCACTGTTGAATCCTACAAGAATTTTAGAGAACTAATATCACTAATGCTAAAACTCTTTAAAGAAATTGAAAGGGAAGCAGTACTTCCAAAATCATTCCCAGCAGCAAGTATTACCCTGAGTCCAAAACCAGAGAAGAACTCAACCAAAAAAGAAAACTACAGGCCCTAATGTGCATAGATGCAAAAATCTTTAATAAGATACTGGCAAACAGAATGCAGCAAATCATCAAGAAGATTACACATCACGACCAACTAGGATTCATCCCAGCAATGAAGGGATGGCTCAATACAAGCAAATCAATAAATGTAATACATCATGTTAACAGAATCAAAGACAAAAATCACATGATCATCTCAATAGCTGCAGAAAAAGTACTTGACAAAGTTCAATACCAATTCATGATAAAAACCCTACAGAAAATTCAAATAAATGGTCTTTACCTCAATTTTATAAAAGCCATCTGTGACAATAGCTAACATCACATTAAATGGTCAAAAACTGAAAGCTTTTGCTCTAAAATCAGGAACAAGACAAGGATGTTCATTATCACAACTTCTATTCAACATAGTTCTGGAAACATTAGCCAGAGCAATTAGATAAGAAAAAAAAGTGATAAAGATAGGAAAGAAAACAGTTTAATTATCATCATTCGCAGATTACATGATGCCCTACATAGAAGACCTCAAAAACTCCACCAAAAAACTTGTAGATTTAATAACCAAATTCAGCAGTATAGTGGAATACAAAGTCAATGCTTAAACATCAATAGCCTTTCTGTACACAAGCAACAAACTCAGGGAGAGAGAAAATAGGGAAAGCACACCCCTCACAATAGAATCTAAAAAAAATGGAATACTTATGAATCAATCTAACAATGGATGCAAAAGGTCTGTACAGTGAAAATCACAGTATCCTAAAAAAGGAGATCAAAGAGGAAATCAGAAAATGGAAAAATATCCCTTGCTCTTGAATAGGAAAAGCCAACATAGTGAAAATGGTCATGTTCTCAAAACTGCTATACAGATGTAATGCAATCCTAATCAAAATACCTCACAGATCTAGAGAAAACACTCCCATAATTCATTTGGAACCAGAAGAGACCTAGAATAGCAAAAACAATCCTGAGCAACAAGGGTGAGTCAGGGGCACCACAATTCCAGACCTGAAATTATACTAGAAGGCTACTGTGATAAAATCAGCATGGTATTGGCAAAAAAACAAACAAACAAACAAAAAGAAAAAAACAGACATGAGGATCACTGTAACAGAAGATGCAGTCATAACCCAAAACACACTCAGTCACCTTATCTTTGACAAAGGAGCCAAACATATTCACTGGAAGAAAGATGGTCTCTTTAATAAATGATGCTGGAAAAACTGGCCTTCCACATGCCAAAGACTAAAACTAGAGCCATGTCTATCACCATGCACTAAACTAAAGCCAAAATGAATCAAATATCTAAATATTAAAACATGAATACTAAATTTACTAGAAGAGAAAATAGAAAACTTGAAGACATAGGTGGGGGCAGAGATTTCATGAACAAAACCCAGACTGCAAGGAAAATACTACAAATAATCAACAAATGCAATCTCAGCTTACCAAAAAGGTTTTGCACAACAAAAGAAATCACCAACACAGTGAAAAGACATCCCCCAGAGTGGGAAAAAAATAGCCAGTTGTCTCTCAGACAAAGGACTTCTATCTAGAACATACAAAGAATTTAAAAAAATCAGACACTCTCCAAATGCAAAGACCCAACCCAAAAATGGGCATCTGAGAAGCATACACACTTCTCAGATGGCAAAATGTAAATGGCAAATAAATACAAAGGAAAAGTTCAACATCACTGGTCATTCAAGAGATACAAATTAAAACAACACTGAGATTCCATCCCACACCAGAAAAAAATGGCTACCATCAATAAATCAACCAGTAACAAATGCTGGTGGAGCTGCAGAGAAAAAGGAACTATTCTCCACTGTAGGCGGGAGTGCGGATTGGTGCCACCACTGTAGAAATCAGTGTGGAGAATCCTTTAAAAACTAGGATTATAGGTTCCATTAAACCCAGTTATTCCCCTCTGGGTATCTTCCCAGAAGACTTAAAAACATCATACCAAAGCAATATATGTGTACACATGTTTATAACTCTGTTTTATTGTTCTTTTTATTTTTTTCTCTTAAAAAAAAGGCTGTAATTAAGTTTCTAATCACCTTGCTTTTGAATTTGCAATTCTATCTACTTGATAAACTTTTTCTTAGATGCTTTGACCCTAGGTGTTCTAGGAGTATCAGAAATTGGTTTCAGTATCATAAACACTTTGTTTGCTTAGTGTCCCCCCTGCACTTTGTTTTTCTCCCTTAGCCTTATAAAGCACAAATCAAATGCAGAGGGAGTAGAGAGTACATCTGTCAAGTTATAGGCGTATGTCAGATACAGAAGCATTTCCATCAGGAAGCTTGGGAACCTAACTTAGTCTCTGACAATCCAGAGTGACACTCAGCTCTAGAAAAACAACTTACTCAGTGTGGGGAATGTACCCTCATTAGTCCACAGACCATTCAAGAAATTGCTCATTGTATTAGTCCACTTTCCCAGCACTAGGTCATAAGACCCAATACCCCAATTTAAAGGAAGAGAGGTTTAATTTGGATCTGAGTTTAAGTGGATTCATTCCATAGTCAGCTGGCTTCAAAGCAGAAATACCACAATGAAAGGGTATGGTGGAAAAACATGATCAGTTCATAGTGGCTAGAAATAGACCAGGGAAATACATAGTACCATGGAGGAAGCGGAAAGAGACTGGATATAAACCCCAAGGTTATACCTCCATGACTCACAGAGGCTCACCCAGAGTGTGTTTTTTTTTTGTTTGTTTGTTTGTTTTTGTTTTACTAATTCCCTAGGAAGTTCCCAAGTTCTAGAGGACTCTTAGAAAAAGAGGATTAATAACAGTCAGTTAAGGGGGCTGGACAGGGTAAAAAGAAACAATGATAATTATGTATTAACTGCTTCCCTACATTTGAGTGTGAAAGAGAACACAGATGTGGTATGACGCAAAGAGGATCCATAGCCTGAAGATATCTTGTTGTTCCTATGAGTTGGAGCTAGGAAATAAATTTTGTGAATGCACAGGATGAATTCAGTAGATCAAAAAACGTAGCTATGAGGGAATAGACAGGGACTGGAAAGGAAGTGACACATTCAGAATGTGGGAATGTAGGACCTAGGTCACAGAGGAGGAAGTGCCCTATGAGAGGAACAGTAGTATCATTTGGATCTAGAACTTCCCCCGAGAGACTCATGTGTTCAGAGGTGGGATTTTTGAAGGTAACTGAATCATGGGAGTGCTATAGCTGAATGTTATATTAGGCAGTGGAGCCTGCTCAGAAGAGGTGGGTCACCAGGGACATCACCTGGAAGGGTATATCTTCTTCCCTGGCTCCTCCCTCCTCTCTCTGCTCCCTGGCCACCCACGTGTACAGCTTTTCATTCACCATGCACCTCTGCCGTGCCATTTCTGCCTTGAAGCCAGCCAGTCATGAAATGTAACTGTGAGCCTGAAATGAACCCATTTGCCCTTAAAGTGTGGGTGTTGGATGTTGTATCTCAGTGATGAGAGAAGTGACCAAGACAAGCAGGGAAGGTCAAGAAAGAACTCATCATCACAACTCCAAAGAGATGGACTGCCAGCAGGTAGCCTAGGCTGATTCAACCTATAAAACATGAATACCCTAAAATATCTGTGAGGATTGAGAGAATCTGACCACTACATCATTTTCCCTTATTAAATCTCCACTTTCTTTTACTCCTACTCCTCATTAATTTTTTTTTTGAGGTAGGGTCTTTCTGTGTAGTTCAGACTGTCTTTAAAGTCACTATGTAACCCAGGCTAGCCTTGAACTCACAGGAATCCTCCTGCTTCAGCCTCTCCAGGGCTGGGATTATTGGTATATGCCACCACACCAAGCCCTCATCAAATTTTAACAGTGTAATTGAGCCCTTCTTCTTCAGGAACCCATGAAATTCATGTATCTGCCTACACCTTAATGAATTTCTCCTTTCTCTGCATTCTAAAATTTCTACATGATTTGCAGTTGGCTCTGTATTATATATTAGTTTGGCCTCTGAATGCTTCTTATCTTAGGCCTTGTTTGCACAATTGAAACAGAATTTTGTGAGGCCACTGAATATATATTTTTATATATTACTGAATATATATTTTAATATTTAATCTGTGGTGCTAAACTGCAGACATGGATGCTGTTGTGTCTCAGTACTTCTGAATTCCTCATGGATGACAGTGAATAAAGCAGAAGGAGTCAGGGCAGGGATTGTAGAACAGAATTTCCAGAGAATATTCATCATCACCATATCATTAACTCCAAACTCTGGCTAGCATAGAGTGAATTAAATTTTGCAGGAATAAGTGGAATGAGCAACAAGGTACTGAAATCGTTTCCACTCCTAGCTGTTCTTTGTTATTATTCATTTTGTTCATTTTGTTTTGTTTTTGTTTTTGTTTAGTATCTGTTGATAGATAATCATACCAAAATACTTCTGAGATTAAAAAAATTCATTTTAATATCATCATTCATGCTAATTTCTGCATTTATGGAAGAAATAACATATAACGCTCAGTGCTGAAATGCATAATCATTAGCTTCATTTTTTCAGTTCACTAATATTTTTCAAATTATATAAGTCTCAGCATACTTCCAAGTAAAGGATTCTTTTGATGATTTAAAAAGTTGATTATATGCCATCCTTTCCAATGAAGGAAATTAATTTTCTCAGTATCCCCACTATATTACTGGCAAATTATAAATGTTCTTTTAAATAGTGTATAGATCCATGGTATTGGAAGGTAACAAAATTACATCTCATACATCCTTTCCTGCTCTGTATGTTATCTCTCTGCCAGTGATGGCAAACCTTTTAGAGAATCAGTGATAGCAGGCAGCTGCAGCCAGCATGCCATATGTTTGTCATCTTCTTCATGACTGGTTATTTTCCCTTTGAATTTAAAGTATGTTAGATTAACCTGCATCTGTGATGGAGATGATTGATTTGGAGAATCAGCCATAAACTGATAATGGTTTCACATCTCTTTGGCTAGTAGGCATTTCTGTAAGAACAAAGTACCCAAGAAGGATCGAGGGGGTTGATTTTCATTAGCAGTTCCAAATATACTATTGCAACAAAACATTAAAAAAACATGAATATGAAGAAAAAACTGAATTTCTGATAAATTAAAAACTGGGGCATTAAAAATTATTTCTTATAAAATGCTTGCCTGAATTCTAATCTCTGATTCCCTCTCCACCCAACCACTACATTCCCCATTCCCCTGAATGTGCTTACTGAGTTCTTCTAGTAGTTTGTGCTTTAAAAAATGAACTCCCCATGTCTGCACTACCAACCAGTATACACTATGCTTTTGTCTCATTCACAGGATGGGTTGGGGCAAGAAAATGCTAGGAAGGGCTGGCAAGAAGGACAGGGTGATACGGCAGTCATTTAGAAGTCATTAACTCTTGTACAGAAAAGCTAAAGGTTATCACATGGAACATTCTGCAGAACGTAGACGTGAAAGGGAGAATGCTATTGTTACTTGTAGTAACTTCTCCTGCTTTAAATTATCTGCACCTTTGAGAAGTACTACTTCATATGCAAGAAATAACAATGGTCTTCTAGGCCTAGCTGAAGGTTATCTTACTACTCTTAAAATTATCTTAGTTGAAAATATCACTTTAGTTTTTCTTAAATTACTTCTCATGTCTCTTATTATTTCTCCTACTCCCTAGCCACACTCCTACTGAGTCTCTCTCCTAATGAACTGAAGAACAACATCAGAAATGTCCTCAATAAAATTTCCTCAAGGAAATCTACTCCATAGGAGAATGGATCAATATTTTTACCATTTTGGTGTTGTTAAAGAGTATGTCTAGGAAAGAAACTTTCCCTTTCTTTGAATTTTTGTGAGCATAAACTAGAGTATTTTTAATGTAGTTTGGAAGCAATCATTTCACCAAAGGTGTAGAACACATTTCTAAATTGGTTTAGGATCACTACATCTTATATCTGCTCTAATTCCCTCACAGACACAATTTCCAATTAACAGTGGAAAGCTTGGCAAACAGAAAGGAACATTCTTTCCCATGGTGAGTATATCTATCTAATGCTGTTCCTTGGCCTAAAGTGCCCTTTCTATTCTGTTCCATATTTCATATATATATATATATATATATATATTTATATATTTTTTATTTTATGAACAATAAAATAGGAGAATAACAATAGTTAGCACATTGTTTGTCAATATCTATTCCATATTTCTATGTGGGCTTTGGTGGATATACCTGTTAAGGTCAGGTTTTCTGGAAAACCTTTATAGGGAAATCTCTCCAACTCCATTCATGGAGATAATTACTCTCTATTTTGTTTCACTGATGAACTTGATATACACTCACATGAGCTGCCTCACCACCTAGTAGGCTATTATTAATTTGCTCATCAAAATTCTCCTGCTATACCATGAACACCTTGAAAATAAAGGATTGTTCTTGATTCCATTTTATATTCTTTTTGCACAACCAGGTGTTTAATAAACGTCTGATGAGTTAATGATATCTAACCCATTACCAGTTAGCTATGTGATCTTGGGTCACAAATTTCAGCTTTATGTAACCTCCTTATGCCTCAGCACCTCCACAATGTACCTACAGATATAAACTTTTTTAGATTGTGAACAGAATTCAATGAAAAGGGAATATGCAAAACACTTATCAACATGCCTGGCCAAACCCATGGCAGAAAATTCTGATTGTCTACCCCCAAACTATTCCTCTTGCTAATAGATGCTAAATGATAACCACAAGTGGGTCAGCAGTATGTTTAGAGAAGGTAAATCCATCTTTTTCATCCAAATGGGGAGCTCTTATGATAATGACTAAAGATAAGCATAAAACTCAGATCAAGTAAATAAAACCTAAGAGAATTCTGCCAAGGTTATGTTTAATTTTCTTCTTTGACAGAACAGATTCTCAAGAGGAAGAAGACTTCCCCTTTTTCTTTCCATGGATATTATTTTATGACTTGTGGCCTCCACCTTACTTCCATGATAGGAAAGCTAGATTATGACAGATAAGCCAACTGAAGTGACCTGAGATCTTTAAACTATTGCATTAACCAATCCTGAAACTGTCTGTAGACATTTCAGTGTGTGACACAATTAAGTGTCCTTGATATAAGCCATTTCAATTGACTATTCTGCTGTTTGAAAGAAAAAAACAAATAGGGTGATCAACAAATGCCAGTTAAATTATTATTATTTTTATCAGTAATTTCAGCAAATACTAATGCTCTCTGATAAATCTTGGCTATCAGAAGGAAGCAGGTTCTTGTCTGAAATCAATCCCTCCTTCCCATGATGTTATCTACAAAATAAGAACTGCATGAGCCAAGATTTTCTTGATTGTTTAGAACATAGATAAAGAAGGCAGCAGGTACCCACAACCCTCACCCACTTCTTATTGTATCTCTTACACCCTGGGAAACATTGTGAACAATGATGAATTTGACTTGTAAAATCTTTCAAATTCAATTGATTTTAAAGGACCTAGGAGAAAACCGAAGCAAGTCAAAGAAGTTAACTGACAACGTTTTTATTATTTAGATATAAATGCCCCTGCTCCTAAAGTCTCATGCGTTCAGAGGTGGGGCTTTTGGAAAGTGACTGGTGTATTCTTTTCGCTGACTCCTCCCTTCTCTCTCTGCTTCCTGGCTGCCATGGGTTGAACACCTTTCCTTCCAACTTATCCTCTACCACCCTGCTGCCATTTTGGAGCTTGCCTAACATGAAGTGAAAACAAGAGACAAAATACATCTCTCTTCCTTTACACTGCAGGTGTCTAGTATTGTGCCTCACTCAGCAACAGGAAAGCAACTAAGACAAAAGGCAACTCATTCCAACAGTTCTTCTTTATACTCACTGATTGCTCTTTTCTCCCTTAACCTACCCAGCTGGGGAAAGTTGATGTCTATCTTTGGAAAGAAAATCTTCAAATGTCTATATTTTGAAAGATTTATTAACCTCTTTTATGTTATAGCATTCTAAATAGATTGTCAAAGTTTCAGAGAACACTGATATGAGCACTGTTTTTTTGAAAAATCATAAATGTGTTGTTATTTAAATGAATATGATGGAATATCTTTAAGCACAGGAATTTTTATAAATTCTCTTGAATTTAGTGCACCATACATTGAATCATGTTCTCCAAAACAGAACAGAATACAGGATAATTTTTCTTATTATAAGAATTTTCACGAAGACCACTGTTAGATTCACAGTCATTACTTTTATTAAAGATTCCAGTGACAGGCAAATCCACCTCCTAGCATTAAAAAATCATTAAAAAAGTACTTAGCCTCTTAAAGACATTTATTTAGCACCAATGGTATTAACAGTGAAATAACAAAATATACTCTGAGTTCAGACTGATGGTGTTTGGGTTAATGAGTAAAAACAGACTTCTTATGTTAGTGTGTTTTAGGTGACGTAAGAGAAGAAATGTATTATAATCACCAATTACCTAAGAAGCTTCCCATAGATGAACTTAAAACCTATTCAGGAATCAGCTTGACTGATTCAATAAACCAAAAATACTTCAGCAATGCTGACAATAAATCTGGTTCTTCAAGTCAAATTAATCTCAATCAAAAAGAAAGAGATAACGGGAGTCGCAGTGTTACTGAATATGTATTCCCTTTGAAGCAAATGTGGCAAAGCTGACTCAGTGTCTTAGCGATCATCTAGCAACCTCAGCTGTCTAAAGGAGAAGAATGAATCATGAGTAAATAAAAAAAAACTTCTGAGCATTCAAAACAGCTGTCACAAAATCAAAATATTGTATTATTTATTTAAAGGAGAGCTGAGATCTTCAGGCAGGATTGTATTGTGCAGTTTGGAGCCAATTTTTTTAAGCTTGTTTATTTAGTTTCTCAATTCATAACAGATTAAAAATGGCAACTGAGGGCAAAAAAATAAAACTGCTAATAGTAGACAAATTAACATCATGTAGAAGCATAAAAAAAACAAAGAAAGATCATAAAAGAAATGCTGTGCCTTAGAAACATGTGATTTGTGTAGACAAAGTAAAATTGGTGCTGAAGGGTATAAAAACAAAAACAGAAAACTTCATAAATGCTCTGGAATGTCCTAGACTTTGGACATAAGAAGAAAATAAACCTAGAAATGCAGAAAATTATATTAGCCAATGTTTTAGTTACTTTTCACTTGTTGCTGAGACAAAATATCTGATGCCCAAATTAGGGAAGGAAAGGTTTATTGCTTACAGTTCTTGGAGGCTTCAGTCCATACTTAGTTGACTCCAAGGCAGGGTGGCATGGTGAGGCAGCCATTCATGGCAACTACCAAACAGCAAGGCAAACCTGTCAGACAGAGTGACAGAGAGCAAGTAAAGACACATCTTCCTCCTGTCCTTACTCTGTAAGTCAGCTCCACCGCTGGGCGGGTGCAGCACTCACATCGCCAATTCCAATGCTAGACAAACCAGTCACAAATGCCAGACTCAACCCCGTCCAAATTACATGAGGCCTTGGGGGAACACAGGATCAAACCAATACAGCCAAAAGGATTTTTGTTGCCTAAATAACCAAATTCATTTACATTTTATATGTGCATGTGTATGTGTATCTGTGTGTATATATGTGTGCATATATATATATATATATATATATATATTCTTTCTTATGTCTATTACTTAAATACTGCCTCTGTGCTTCCAATGCCAAATTTTCTAACTTCCCAGTGAATTAAATCAAGAAATAACAATTCCACCTTTAAAAATCTGTCTTATTCAGTTTAAATTATCATTAAAAATCTCAGATGCAATGTGTCCAAACTGAAACACACTCATTTATCATTCTGCTTTTCATATTACTCTAGATTATCCTGAGAACATGTGAGGAATAAACAAAATAAAAATCATGTTGTTATGCCACACCCCATTTTTCTTTAAGTTCCTGGACACTTGTGAGTAAATCATCATTGTCCTTTTTTTGTGAGTGTTTTTTATTAACAGCATAGTACTTTCTTGACCTCCTAATTTCTCGGATTTGAGTTTACTATTTGATCAGCCAAAGGAAACATACTGATCATTTATATCCTTGTTTGCATTTTTGCCCAATTCCTTTATTTGTGCTATTTTTACCTTTCTTTGTGAACTATTTGTTACAAATCAAAGTATGAAATCAACATTTCACAATTATGTTCTTAAAACTTTGGCACCTAAGGAAAATACTGACCACCAAGACCCTAGTGCTTACAAATTCATTGAGATATATCTTGAAAGTTTAAATTTAAGCTCATCACAAAATCACATATTTGGAATGCAAAGTACAGTCTAATCATATCCATAAATGCTGGAGGTTTCCAGTTTTCTCAAAACCTTTTTCAGAACTGGAACACCCATCCAAATTGAATTAATTCCAGTATTTTCAGGATTAGAAATAAGGGCCAACATATTTGCATTACTTTTACTGTTCAGCACACAAATCTTTCATAACTGTAATCTGATTTCATTTAATGTGTTTTTGTATAATATGTGTTTACTTTCACTTGGTGAAACTTATTTAACACTAAGATTTTCAATATAAGAAGATACTGTATATTCTTTAAAATCCAGTTACCCTTGCTATGGATGACCACGGAACTGATAATGAGAAGCTGCCTGTGAAATTGAGCTCCATTACCCATCCAATTCTTTGAATACCTTTATTTGTTATACTGGATGAGCCAGATAAAATGGAATTAAATTTTACAAATGATAGACTGATCAGTACTTACTCATTAAGTTTCCCGGGTATTATCTGTTTGTGAAAGAATTTTTTTTCAGGGAGCAGTTTTGAAAGGGATACAATGACAATAGCCTATAATTGAGCCTATGGAGAAAACAGATATTTAGAGCTTGTTCAAACAAGTAGAACTGAAAAGGTAAAACTTTGAAGATACTTGGATTGATTTATGATAAAGTAGAGATCATAGCCAATTTAGTTATTGTAGCCCTAGAACAGCAACTGGTGCATTGGAGATATTCAGTAAGTTTTGAAAATATTTTTGATTTATAAACAGAATGCTTGGCCTTCTCTTCAGGGGAATGAAAGGTACAAATTATTTCAATCCTATCCATAAGAAGCTTCACATACTTAAACCTTACAGAACACTAGTAAGTACTAGTTACTCAGATGGGAAATCAGTAGCAAAGATAGGACAAATTAGGGCTGGAGGAGAAATTAAAACACTGGTGCAGAATATGCTTCTGGAGAAGGAGGATATTTGCTATGGCTTCCCAGATTTTTGAAAGACTGGTGGGTAGAAATGAAAGGATGTGGAACCCAGAATAAGTAAAGAGACACTATGAGAATAGGACCTGAGCCCAGAGGAATACAGGCAGGTCATAAGAGACATCAGTGGAAGCCATAATTGGAAAGAAAGTCTGAGAAATGTATACACAAGCTCATAAGGAAGGGATAGAGTTGACTGGCAGGGTAGACAGTCATATTTATTTATCCTAAGGGTATTTAGGAAGTTTCCATGCAGAGAAATGAACTACAACCAAGGAAATAAGAATGACCTAGTAGAATGAAACATGGACTAGAAAGGCCAAAGGGTAGAGAACAATAGCGTAGAGCTTAGAACACAGAAAGAATCACTTGGGTACTTACTCAGCATGCATACAAAACAGGGAAAACTCTTTCTGATATGACTTAGAGCTAGAATTTGCCCCCACAAGTTTCACGTTTTCAGAGTAAGGGTTTTTGTCAAGTGATTACATCATGGGGATGCTATTTACCTATGAATTCATAGTTAAATGTACTAAAAGGAAGTGGAGCTTGTTTGGAAGAAGTGTGACATTGAGGAGCATGTATGTCCTTCTCTGACGCCTCCATTCTCTCTCTGATTGCTGGCTTCCAAGGAATGAGCAACTTTCCTCTATCAGGCCCTTTCACCATGCCCCTTCTGCCTTGCAGCCAGGTGAACAGAAATTGAATTTCCCCAAAACTGTAAGGCAAATTAAACCTCACTTCTTTTAAGTTATAGGTGTTGGATATTTTGTCCTGTGATGAGAAACATGACTAATACTCCCTCTGAGCAATTCTGATTGACCAGGCTCATTAAATAGCTACAGGTTCTTTGACTCAGTGCTTTCACTTTTAGGCATATGTCCTATGGAAAAAATTAAGATGTTTTTAAAGATTTATCCACCGGGTCTATGAATTGAAAAATTCTGTGCACAATGATTGATTTAATTATGGAAAAATACACAGCCATCAATGTGATACCAGTGAAAAAGGAAAATTATGCAACTGAATCACCAAATGAACATACACCACTCTGCAACATAACATTAATATAAGTCCTATCTAGTTGATGGAGTTAGAAGTGAAGATTATCATTCTTCTAATGTTTGTTTTTCTGATATTTTTCATTAGTAAATTATAA
>RJWM01040147.1:0-15669 GCA_004363535.1 Dasyprocta punctata
CCGCCCGCGGAGGAAGGAAGAAGAAAGAAGAAGCCGCCGTGACAGGCAGATTAGGAACGGTCCGGAGCTCAGATCGGGAGTCACACAAGTGACCGCGTGGAGGCTAGCCGGAGCGCAGGCGTCCAGGGACGATTAAAGCCTTTCCTTACACCCCATTTTGCTGTGTGTCTTCCTGCCGGCCGGGACAGGCGCGCGGCACACATTCTTGGTTATTTTCCTCTCATTGTTGAGATAAAATACCCAACACCAAAAGTAAAATGGGGGAAAGGCTTATTTAACTCATAGTTTGTGAAGGTTTCAGTCCATAGACAGCAAGCTTCAAGGCAGGGTATAATGGCAGACAAGCGTCACAGAGGAGAAACAGTTCATGATGCCGGTACCAGAAAAAAAATATTAAGGGTAGTAGGCTAATTTTTTTTTGGTATCAGGAATTGAATTCAGGGCCTCACACTTGTCAGGTAGGTGCTATGCCCCTGAGCCATATCCCCAGCCCTGCTGCCTTAATCTTCATCTCAGGGAAAATCTCTGGACATAAGCAAAATGCAGACAAACTTTCTGAATCCTTTTAGTATTATATTATTGAGTCTCAATGAGAGGTATGAATCCCCTGCTTAGCTCCTGCTTCAAACTTTATGTGCCAGTCAGGGTCCTAGGATGACTATCATGCCCTTGACTGTCACTTCTTCAGATTTGGTAGCTTCAAAGATATCTCCACAATTTGTTGTTTTATAAGATGATCTGTTGACCAGATGTTTCTGGGTTTTGGATTTTCTCACTGTCTTCTCTGACCTTCACAAGTTAGTACTCCAGGTTGTGGATACAAAATTGGTCTCTTTCCTTGATTGGCTTTTCTAGACATCCTCTGATCACTTTTCACATTTTTTAAGCTCTACTAACTACCCTAAAAAGAGTTTCCAAAGAAGGATTTTGTTGCTCTATAATTAAATTTGACATAAAATAGTAACTTCATCATTTTTACAGCAATAAACACTGATCACATGTCTGTAAAATAAAAGAACTCTTTTTGGGGAACATAACTGTCACCTAGACTGGAGTCACTGACTGGTCTTTGCAGTGCACAGCATCCATGGCTTTGCTCCATTGGTGTGTTTATCCCTGGAAGCCTCTGGACTTATGTGTCCTAACTGTGCCTCTGTAGATTCAATACTCCTCTCTCATGCTGGGAGCATGGGGTAGGATGACAAGTGAAGTTTTCCTTCTGTTTGTATGCTGTAGTCTGTCTCCTCATTTTCATCTTTTCTGAAGTTCCAGTTTTTCCTTCAGCTCATTTCTGGATCTTGAAGATCCACCTTCCTTCTTCCTTTCTTCCCCAAGTTGTCACTTTCCAGTGTCTGAATTCTGAGTCTTGGATAGGCTGATCGGCTTACCACTCTCCCATCTTCTAAACAATCCAATTAGCACTTTTTGATGCTACACATGTTTTCTTTGACCAAGTTATTGTACACAGACAACAATAGAGATTTTATTTATAAAACAAATGTTTGATTGTCTAACAACCTGGGTGGAAACATGCCACCAACTTTAAAGACATCTTGCTCTTTTCAGTTGATTTTAGTGAGCCCTTTTTGTTGCACTATGTGAACCAAAATGGATTTGGGCTAGAAGCATCATGACTGTTTACTTATCTATAGGTAATATTTAAATATTACAACTTAAATAGAACAAATAACTGAAAATTGACATAGAGAAACATAGTAACCTAAATCATATAACCTTTATGTTACCAAATTTTAAGACTTTTGTTTGTAAGTCCATGTAGGACTCAAGCCCATTAGCCCTCATCTTATAATGTCTTAAATGAGTTTGCCTTTCTCCCAAAACCTACATAAACATTTTTTGCAGATGGCCTGAAAGAGTCAGAAGTTTGCAAGGGCAAAAATAGAAAAAAATAAAAATTTATGTGGGTTCAGAAAGCTTTACGAAGATTTACAAAGCTAAGTAGGTACCTTAATTCAAAAAAGCAAGCAAAAAACATAGAACATGCAAAACAATTTTTACATTAAATATGCTGTTAAATGTATTGGCCAAATCGAACTATAATAATCTGTTACAATTTTAGGCTTATAACTATAAATAAACTAATCAGAACTTTTCCTAGGGTGACCAATTAGCACTTTAATGAGTGAATCATAACATAAATCTTTAGTAATAAGTAAATGCCAGTAAGAATCAGAAAGGGAAAGAGAGAGAGAAAAATTCTTTTTATGCTATAAAAATAAGGACTGTATAAAAAAGAGTTAAGCTGATGCGTTGTCTTAATTTTGGAATAACCATCACTAAAGTTCAGGTCCCTTGGGCTCCCTGTATAAGAGTTACTACAGCAAAGCACTCCTCTGACAGTTGTTCCTCTGTAGTATAGTTACTATAGTAACATTTGACAGCTATTTCCTTGTATTAGAGTTATAATGATAAATTGTTTTTTATAGAGAATGCAGGCCACAGGGAGATAATCAGAAAGCTCTTTCAAGTATCAGGGTTTTTCCTCTGTAAAAGGGGTTGGGAGGAAAGAGAACCACCTCTTTATACTCCCTGGTGTTCTCTCTTTTTCACCTCTCTCTGCTTATGACTGTAAGAGAGGGATCCCCACTACCCCAGTTGGTCAACATTAGTCACACTACGTGTTGATGTGTCATCCCAGGAGGGTTGGCCCAGGGCCTGATTCTCATGGTAGATAGATGGATTTGAATTAAATAAATATTGAGGTCCCCCAGTAGTGACACAATGCTATCATAAGGATATCTCATAGGCCATCTTCCAGGAGAGAAGAACAAGGGTGCTGAGTGGCTGTTGTCTAGAAGTGACAATTTCTTTTCCATAATATAAAGAAAGTGGCTGAAGGATATCCATAATTAGGCCCCTCATTCCCCTGAACCCTGGAAGGGATGCCTGAGGAAGGTAAGGCCAGATTCCAATTTATTGTAAAATGGTCTGAGAAGCTCTCCTTTAATTTTGACCTTGGTCCTAATGAATCTTTCTTGGAGAATCCAGGGGATTACTTTGGCAAGTATTGGTCTTTGAAAGTTATGGCAAGGGCCTAACACCAGGGACATTATGGATTAAGGAGCCCTAAATGTGGGCTAGCATCCTAACCTGTTCCTGCCCGACTAAATCTATCAAGAAGCATCTGAAGAAGTGTGGATATCTAGCATACTAGCAGAAAAAGAGTAAAGCCCAAAAATATAGCTTAAATATTAATGGAGGCTTAAGAGAGGACTTAAATGGAGGAAGTCTCAGGTCACTCTGAAAAAGGACTACCTGGAGAACACCAAGAGACTTTACTTCTTACCTCATGGGGACGAGCAACCTGGATGTGATAGGCAAGTGGCAGTTTCTCTGATTGTCAGGCTGTTGGAACCCATCTTCTACCAAAGGACCTTTAAGCACCCAACAGGGAGTAGCCCTGGTTGGGCAAAAGATTAGGGCATGGCCAATCATGGCCAGACATGACCTGTCAATCACAGAGAGCTGTCAAATCATGACCAAGATGCATGAACAGAGCAACTTTGGAGCCCTGCATGGGATGACACAGATTCGACATCAAAAAGATTTAAAAGATGGCAGCCTTTGACTTTACCAGCACTGTCTCCTTGTTCTTTCAGTGGCCCACCCTTTGTGCTGGTCACATCTTCTCTTTGTTTTTCTTTTCCTCTCCTTTTCTTTATTTTTCTCTCATTTTTCTCAATAAACATTAGACTGTTACATTCACCAACTGTCTTCATTAAATTCTTCGAATGGAACAAGACCCTGGAACCACTGGACACCACAACACCTGTCAACAGTTTTTGATGATGCCAGCCAGGAGAAAATAAGCAAAGTCAGAACCCAGGAAGTAATGAATGGAGCTAGAAGAAGACACAATGTGGCAAATGCTGAGTAAACTGACATTTCTGCTCAAAGTTGTGGGGGTACTGGTGCTTTCCTAGATGAATAGAGCCCACATTAGCAGCACTGCCCACTCTCTTGTGGGAAGGCTGGTAGGAAGTGTTGTCCTCGGCTTCCAGCACTACCCACAACCCAAGGTTAGTGGCCAAAGGGCCAGATCCCTCAGTGAAGGAACTTTGACAGGAATAGACCAGACCACAACAACAGCTCCCTGAGGCCTAAACTGCATAGGATACCAGAAATCTCCAAGTGCCATGAGTGTGGACTGAGCAAGGTGATGGTTTCCCACGCTCTCGACATCCAATAAGGGAGAAGAGGTGCATTAATTAAGCCTTGACCTAAACCTGTGCAGCTGCCACCACACCACAATGCATGTGACAGGAACTACACTGGGGGTAAGAAGACCATTGCCACTGAGGACCAGACCTACTGCTTTAGGGCCAGCATGGGTAGGGTCTGGTTGGCTTGATTCTATGCAGTTTAGGCCTCAGGGAGCTGTTGTTGTGGTCTGGTCTACTCCTGCCAAAGTTCCTTCACTAAGGGATCTGGCCCTTTGGCCACTAACCTTGGGTTGTGGGTAGTGCTGGAAGCCGAGGACAACACTTCCTACCAGCCTTCCCACAAGAGAGTGGGCAGTGCTGCTAATGTGGGCTCTATTCATCTAGGAAAGCACCAGTACCCCCACAACTTTGAGCAGAAATGTCAGTTTACTCAGCATTTGAGAATCACAGTCCCCCGCGATGCCTTATGAACAGAACAGGTCTCAACTGATACCCTCTTAAGGACTCCAGACCTCATTTTCTCTATCCATATGCGTCAAGATGTGCCATGGGAAATATCCTGAGAAGCACACCATAGATTCCAGTGACTTCACATTAGACCATATCCTTCAACGGTGTGAAAGATTTGAATCCCCAAATCTGAAAAAGGAATAATTTATATACTATTATTACATTTTTTAGGTCCAGTATAAACTAGGTAATGCTGAGAGATGGATACAGAATGGTACTTTAAATTACAGTATCATTTTGCAGTTAGATTATTTCCACAAAAA
This sequence comes from Dasyprocta punctata, assembly GCA_004363535.1. Lineage (NCBI taxonomy): Eukaryota > Metazoa > Chordata > Mammalia > Rodentia > Dasyproctidae > Dasyprocta > Dasyprocta punctata. The sequence continues at coordinate 4,958 of RJWM01040147.1, forward strand.
GCATGGAAAGTAGAGTGAAATTCCTTATGTTCAGGCTTTTGTATCTGTTTATCTCTGAAAAAACTGAGAAATTATGGTGTTTATAGTGGTGCCTGGGGAAAAAAAGATGATATAGTTAATGATCCTGTACTCAGATCTCCACCTGTCTCTCAGGGGGATATGTGTCTCTTCCACACATTTGATGAAAGAAGCCACAAAGGGCAGTCTTCTCTACTTCCTTCTTAGAATCCTCAGGGCAATAAAACAATCTTCTTCCCTTCAAACGACTTAGGCACTCTATCAGAGCCTTATACCCCAGAGGAATTTGGTATTCATCACCTGTCACACTAACACTCTTCAAATAGCTTTAATCCCCACAGGACAGACTGAGTTGCACTTCTTACTCCTGTAACTCACAACTTGTCCTGCCTCTAAGAGAGGTCTCAAAATCAGAGGGAGCTACTGAAGTTTAGGACCTTTTTTCAATTTCAGCTCTCCAACAGTTCAGAGAATTGTTAGGCTAAATTTCAGAGGATCCTATTAGGTTTTCAGATGGGTTTCAAATTTTGATCCTCACTTTTGACCTATTGTGAAGAGATGTTCAATTCATCTTGGCCACTTACTGTACACCAGATGAAAAACAAAGAATCCTTGAAGAGGCTAAGAACTATGCAGATGAACAATATACTTTAAAAGGGGAAGGAAAACACCCCAGACAGATTGTTTTCCCTAAAATAGAACCAAGTTGTGTCTAAAATACTAGCAATAGGCTAAATATAATGTTTACCATAACAGCTCTTATCATGGTAATAAAAAGATACATTAGGAAATCTTCTAATTATGATAAGGTAGCGGAGGTCATAAGGGGCAAAGAGGAAAATCCAGCTCTCTCGCATAGCCAATTAATAGAAATCTTTAATTCTAGGAAACAAGGTCTTTTCTATGAAAAATATAAACAAGAAAATGTCTCCACCTTAGACTCTTTCCAGTGCAGTTTATACTCTGGAAATGCAGCTACAAACCAAAGATAACTTATCAATAACCAAGGACTTTCTGTTCCCCACCCCCGCTCCCAGCTCTTCTTTCCCCTCAGCAACCCTTTAGACCTCCGCCTTCACACTGGTTAAACTAGCCAGTCAAAATAAACTGTGAACCTTCAGCTCAGCCAATGGGGAGTAGGTCAGATCCTTCTCCTTTATTAAGGATAAAAGGGCCCATCCTCCTTTGTACTGTGCACCTGTTACCTTATCGCTGGGGTGTGATTGTGCCCTTTTGCAAAAGTAAAAAGCCTTGTTGATGACTTCTTGATGTCTCAGTGCTTTATCATCTGCACTGACAGATTGAGCCTGAGGGCTTATTTCCAATATCATAAATATGCAAATAATCCATCTTCAAAGGAGAGACAGGCAGTGATAGGACATCATGTCATTTGTCAATTAGTCCCAGATATACTTTTTTTTTTCGTTTTGTTTTTTTTTTTGCGGTACCGGGGATCGTATTCACAACCTCGCGCCTGCCTGACAGGCGCGTAAGCCGCTGAGTCAAACTCCCAGCCCTAGTTTTTTTGAGGCAGGGTCGCACTGTGTAGCTCAGGCCAGCCTTGCGCTCGCGTTGTAGCCCAAGCTGGCCTCGAACTCACAACGCTCCTCCTACCTCAGCCTCCTGAGTGCTGGGATTAAAGGCGTGCCAGATATATGTTAAAAATTACAGAAACTTCAGATGGACTCTCAGTCACCTGTGACTCAATCACTAGACACAGCCTTTTCTGTATTCAATGGTTGGGATCCTGAGGAGGGTGAAAAGAGAAAGGTAAAAACTATACCCATCATAACTGGCAATTCTTTAAGCACATCCAAGTCATTTAAGGGAAAACAATACCAAGCTATCACCTGGATCCTGTTCCATGTGTCAGGTGGCTAATGTGCCTGACTCATCACACTGGAGGATTGACTGTCCCCACCCCCAGAAGTGAGTTAGACTAGCCAAAACTCTCATTTTCCACACTGATGCAGGCTAAAGGGGCCCCAGGCAACGTACAATGCCCTGTTTATGGGCTTAAGGGTTAGCCACTTTTGTGAACAGATGATTTCCTAGCCCAATGCAAGTAGGTGAACATCAGTGGCTTATCCCTCCAAGACCATGAGGAAGTGTAATTCATTGATCGTATTAGTTAGGGTTTACTAGAGAAACAGATATAACACAAGATATACAAATGTATAAGAAATTATAATATTGGCTTGTAATAGTCAGCCACAAAGTTGGATGAGGGAGGGTGCAGAGGGTGTCTGAATGCTAGAGGCTGAAGGGTCCAGCCCAAGGACTGGAGCTTACAATGTCCCATGCAGGTACGCATCAGGAGACTGATAAGTCTGCAATGGAACACTGAAGAATCCAGGATGGAAGGCTGAAGAGTCTATGACAAAGGCTGAACAGTCCCAGGCAGAAGTTGAACAGTCTGTGTCAGAATTCAGGAGACCACAACCAAGTTGAAGATGAAGGCTGGAGTTACTCTTAAGAACCAGTGAGCAGTCAATCCTTCCCCATTTGCCTTTTATTGTATGCAGGCTACTCCCCTGGGGTGGGTGTAGCACTCATACCATCTGCATTCCCTCCTCTTGCACAGGCTGAAGATGTTACAAAGTGAGGACTCTGGCCCCCTGCTGAACCACTTAGTTAAATTTCTGACCTTCTCAAATTGACACAATGAACAGTATCCTAGAACGGTAATGACTTGTTCTCTAACCCCAGGATGTAGAGCTGCTGAGTCACTTGGTTAGGTTTCTGAACTTCTCAAGTTGACACAATGTATCAACTATAACACTGATGGAAATAGCTTTGAGCCAGAAGGACATCAAAAGGCAGGTTATGCAGCTGTCAGTTCACAACAGGTTATTGAGGCCGAAGTCTTTCCCCAGAAACCTCTGCTCATAACTCTTACTTAGGCATTAATAATAGGAAAAGGCAAAATATTAATGCAAGTATGACTTTCTGGTGCTACAAGGCCAGGCAATAATCTGGAAAGAAAGGGGCTTGTGAACTAACGAACAATCATCTATAAAGCAAAAACAGGAAACTCCACAGCTCCTAGAGGCAGTCTGTTGTCCCAAGCAGGTTTCTATCATGCATTTCAAAGGATACCAAAGGGACATGTTTAAAGTCTCTTTGGGAGAGAAAAGTCCGTGTCTCCCAAGAGTCAGTCATGCTGGGACTGGGAGGATCCAACAAGTCAACAAGCTAGCCTTTCTGGTAAGCCATGCAAGCTGCACGGATTTTAAGAAGAGAAAAGTCAGTGTTCCCTTGAGCTGAGAATCAAACCACTCCCTCTACCACCACCCTCGCCCCGCCCATAAGCAACCCACTGGTTCAGAGGACAGGCTGAGTTGCTAGCAACTAAGGTACATAAAGCAGATTTTGCAGGCCTGGTGCCAGTGGTCTGAGCATCTCTTGGGAGGATGCCAGTATGCAATATAGCAAATATGGGGGATTTCCTTTTATCTTGTCTTTGAAATCCAATATTGTCCTCACTGTTTTGCTTTGTTCTGATTTTTTTTCTTTATTCAATAATCTGTTTTGATTGGTTTTATTCTGTTTTGTTTTTGGTTTGATTGTGCTATACCTGATGGAATGCATGAATATGGTGAAGATAACAAGATATACTATGGTAGCTATTGTTGTTTTCCTAGTATCCTGCTTTGAAGTGCTGTACCAGTTTTACTGCTTTGTTTTGATTGACTTTGTTCTGCTTTGTTTTGTTGGATTTTACTACCTTTAAAAAAACTAAAGTCTCTTTGGGAAGTTGGAAGGCTAATGGAGAGGCAAAGAGGACAGCCATGCAGCCCCTCAAGACCCTAGCCTTGTTCCCAATCCCCAAGGAACAATTAAAACAAATCTGTCAACCCCAGAAGATAACTGCTTTAGGACAAGGGAAAATTGAAAAGGTACTCTGTGGTATAGTGTTTAGAAATTTAAATGGTCTTTCCTCAGGGGACACAGTGGAAAGCCAAAAATACACTTCCAAGGGAGGGGAGAGGAATGGGAATCAAAGAAGAATCAAGATATATTAAGTATAAGTACAAATTCCCTATGATGAATGCGATCATTATGTATATTAAAATATACCAACAAAATTAATTAAAAAAATAAAATCCCTTCATTATTCTTTCCATATTAGAAGAGATACTACATGGGAAATGGTCACTTAAATTTTCACAGGGCTAGTACTAGTGGCAATCACCCAAGAGGTCTGCAAATCTTGCCCACTGTGTGCCTACTATAACTCTGGCCAGTCCAAATCACCCCCTTTGTTAGAACCTGAGGAGAGAGATATACCCTGGGGAGGAGTGGCAATTATCCTGTACCCACATGTAATCATGTAGGTAACTTAAACAAATATTGGTTTATAGGTTTGATAGAGACCTTTCCTACACTTTCAGAAAAGGCTATGGTAGTAGTCAAGGTCCTTCTCAAAAAAGTCATTCCCCAGTTTGGACTACCCCATTCCTTTCAGAGTGACAATGGAACTTCTTTTACCACTCAAATAATTCACACAGTGGCAAATAATTTAGGGATAAAGTACCATCCCCATTCTACATGAAGATCTCAGCCTCCAGCAAGGTTGAGAGAGCCCACCAGACCCTAAAATGAACTCTGGCAAAACTTTAACAAGAGACTTCTGAGACATAGCTCCAATTATTGTCAACAACCCTTATGAGGGGTCAAAATATTCCCCAAAACTGAGCTAAATATTAATAAAGGAATATTAATTAAAATCATAAATCTGTTGTTTTGTAACTCACATAAATGCCTAAAATATAAAATAAATGAGTATTCCAAACTAACATATTTTTCCTGTATTAACCAATCAGAAATACATTTCAGATGCTTGAGATGAAATATCTATTACTTTGTATGTTTACAGGACAGCAATAATTGGCTTAGGAACATTGCATATACTCATCTGATGTTCTCCTTTTTTAGGGTAAATTGAGGAAACTATTCAAAACAAATCCAATCAACATGAATGAGATAACTATAAATGTATATGATGCAGATAAAACATGAGTTGTTCATAATTGAGCTAAAATATTAAAATACATTGACTAAGTATAAATTCAAGTAGTCCTGTTTTCTAAAATTTATGCAAGATAATGTACCTCCACATATATATATATATATATATATATATATATATATATATATATTTTCAATCAAGGAAAAACTCTGGGTTATTTTAGAGACAAAACATTAGACAAGGACACTGCATTTATAAAGCCAATTTTGATTTGTTAATAACCTAGATGAAAGCATGTCACCAGTTTTAAGGATATTCTTATTCTTAGCCACAAATTTAAATTATCTCTCTGTTATACCATGTGACCAGAAAGTATCTGGGCTAATATAGTAAGTGACCATTGATCTACAAGCCAATTTAGATAGAACTTTTAGAGGATAAAATATACTCAATTGATACACAGAAAAATATATACTAACCTAATTAAATCATGCATAACCCTTATGTTACCAAACTTTAAGGTTTTTATTTGCAAATTTTATGTAAAATCTTGAGCTTATCAGTTTTGACTGTCTAATGTTTTCAGTTTGATTACCCTTGAATAGAGGGTACAGGTTCCACCACATCCCAATAGTGTCCAAGGCTGGCACCAAACCTTCAACATACAGCCTTAGGGGGAACATTTAAAATTTAAATGATAATAAATTGCTGGGATGTTGGTAAAATTTGAATGTGGTAGTGAATGATTATTTCACCAATATTGAATATTTATGATATTTCATGATGCAAACAAGCTGCAGTTAGCTACTCTATAACTAGTAAGAAACAATTGAATATTTGTGATATTTCATGATGAAAGCAAGCTGCAGTTAGCTACTGTATAACTAGTAAGAAACAATAGTGTGAAGTTAATAATTAATTTTAGTGAGTACTTTGAAACATTGCGAACTGTTCAAATAAAAACTAGTACCTCTGTATTGTGAAATAACCAAACAAAAATAACAGTGAGATCAGAAAATAAAGGGACAAAAGGCAAAGTTCTGAGAAAACAAAACAAACTAAACAAGACAAGGTGAGGTAAGCCTTGAGAAAAATTAGAGCACAAAAGGCAAACAACTGACTGAACCCACTGATGGGATCCCTGTCAAAGTGGTAATAAACAGAGACAAACCTACATTTTTGCATGCCCGCTCCTCCTTTGCCTGCCCTCCAAAAATCTTATATATAAACTTCTAATAGTAGACCCTTCTTTGGCTATTTTTGTCCTCCTTATATCTAGTGAGGGTTTTTCTTTGTTCTTTATAATAAATCTTACCCAACACTATTCCCCCACTGTTCTGTCCTATCTTTGTTTGTTTCTTCAGAACAAAAGCCCAGAAGGAGAGAGATGAGCCCACACTGGGTAGCAAAGGTATAATGAATTCTCTAGGCTCTTGGACTCCCAACATGGGATTCATCTTCTCTACAAAGAGGTAAATGTGGCAAAACAGCTGGATCACATATACACTCTTTCTCTGTCCCATTGTGAAGAATATTTAAAAAGGGTATTCTGGCAGTCAATTAAGTTATTAGACTGGCTGCCACTCCTGATGCAGAGGACAGGTTCCCTAGAACCCCCTGGTGGATTGCCCACTGAAATCAATAGGAATGTTAGCCAGACCGGGAGATGGATTTCTTTCTAGAGACAGATCTCTAGTTGTATGGAGCTAGTCAAAGCTGGGATGGCAACTGTAACACCCTGACTGGGGCCACTCCCCAGTGGGTTTGCAAAGGTCACCACATGGAAGCTGGGCCCTGGCAGCCTGACTGGGTAACCAAATGAGAAATCTCCATTTATCTATCATTCCACCTCTACTCCTCAGTGAGGTGAAAGGTAAACTCTCTTGGTGCTGTTCATGTATTCTGTCTTCCAGGGTAACCTGAGATTCCATCAGAGCCCTCTCTGAAGCCTCTGTTAACTACTAATCAAATTACAGGTTCATGTATTTCTCTGTGTGATAGGGTGACACATCACCTACCCCTTCTTCAGTTATGTCTTGATAGATTTACTAGGCTGGTATCAGGTTAGAATGCTAGCCCACCTTAATGTCCTTGATGTTTGCATCCTGTTGTAGTCAGGGGTTACAAGAAAAACAATTACATACAGGACACAGAATTTATAGTATTATTTTACGATGGTCACCCATAGTTAAATACAAGAAAGTGCAGATCTATCCACAACACTAAAGACCTAGAAAGTCCAACCAAGGGCCCGGATCCCACAGCAATGCCCTGCATGAGTCCAGCTGAAGACCGAGAGTCCATGACTATGTCTCCCATGAGTTCAGTTGGAGGCCTAGAGGCCCTGACAAGGATGCATGCAAGTCTGTTTTACAAACCTGCACTGAGAAGGCCCAAAAGTCAGCAGTGGAAGCTAGGAAATCAATGCCAGTAGGATAAAAGAACTGTTCCAGTAGGTTGGGGGTTCTACACTGGATCCAAGAAGTGACACTCAAAATAAGGACCAGAGCTCCAAAAAGTACCACGGCCATCCTCAGCAACAATGAGGTCCTGAGCTCCTTCAACAATGAGAACAGTCAAATACATGTCAGGAAACCAGCATGACGAACCTTCTGGAAATTAACAGCATACATCTTCCACTCTGGCACCAGGAAGCAATGCTCAACATAAGGACCAGAGCTCCACCAAAGCGAACTGCAGCCACTCTCAGCAACAAGATCCCAAGCTCCTCCAAAAAGAATGGCCAAATTCATATTGGGGAAGCTAGCCATGACAAGCTTCTCCAGGAGAACCAAAGACTTGAATCCACAACACCTCACTCTTCTCCACATCTCTTTTTATGCTGGCAACTTTCCTCAGAGGGACCATCTACACTCAGCACCATGCTGATTTAATTCAGCTGGTGTTAAGTTGACCGCCAGTTTTTAATCCATAATGCATCCTCACCCTAACTTTCATAGAGCCAATATCTAACCAATAACCCCCTAAATTACCTGAGAAGGGTTTGCTAGGTCAAAGGTCATAGTTAAGGGAAAGTTTTCCCCAGAGAATTTTATCATTTCAATTCACTGAAGGCTAGCAGTACTCAGGGAGCAGAGAGTCAGTTTTGAAACTCACTCAACTACTTCCTTCCACCTCAGGGAGAAAAGAAAAAAAGCCTGGTACTTCTCTAAACAAATGCACTGAGCGCCACTACGCCTCTCTCTTGGAGGATGGGCTAAGGAATATCATTATGAAGGCTTTGTATCACTCTTGGGGGCCCTCAAAATTATTCAATCCAAATCCATCTATCCATTAGGAGGATCAGGCCCTGGACATACCCTCAGGACAATGCATTGACACTGAGTGCAACCAGTGTCAACCTACCCCACAGAACAGTGATTCACTCTCTCGCTATCATGAGCAGACACAGAAAAACAGACTATCAAAGGATATACAGTGGCACTTTTATCTCCTAACTGCCCCATCCCCCAGTGCTAAAACTCAGGAGCCTTCCTATTACGTATTTCCCTGTGATTGCCTGATTCCCCTAGCAAAATGTTTACTGTAATATACTTAATATAGGGAAACAGTTAACAAAGGAGTAATTCACTACAATAGCTCTAGTTCAATAAAATAAGCATCAACCTTATCCTCCTTTAAATAGTCCTTGTTTTCACAAATTGTAAGAGTTGTCTCTCTCTTTCAACTCTCTTACTGGTGTTGTCTTATCACAAAAGATCTCTGTGCTAACTGATTATCCCTAAAATATTTCTGAATAGCCTACTTATAGTTACAAACTTGTAACAGATTATTATGCTTAACCTGGCCAACACATCTAAGAGTGCACTATTCTTTAATACTTGTCATGCAGTTACATCCTAAAACCCGTTTTAAAAATCTAAATTCTCCCTTAAATGTAAAAACTAAAGAAATACATACAAAAATTTCTATATATAGTTGTGAGTTATTGCAACCTCAGTATATTAAATATACTTGTGTTTCCCAAGTGTACAAGACTTCCAAGATGCAAAGTTAAAATATTATCTTATTATACTAGTGATTTCCTGACTAAAGTTGTTTGTGGTGGTAAAATTTTTATAAAAATATAACATGTAATTTACAGTTTCTAAGGGACATTCACAGACCTTTAAATCATTTATGAGTTCCTTGCTTATGTCACAGGTCCATAGATATAAAAACCTTTAGGATAAATTTTTGAGTAAAAGTTCAGCTGTTTTGTACAACTCCTTTGCCCTGTCTACCTGATCTAGTAATAAAAATTAAAATAGGTATATGGTGAGAACAAAGATACTAACAAAAATTAGTTTTAATTGACACAGGTGTCACTTTAACTGGTCTTAAACAACCAACAAGAAATAGAAAAATTAACAATAAATTTTAGATATACAAAGGGATTCCAAGTACTATACTGACCCCTGCTGACAGTCTGTACCTACACCTGTAGCTTGTCGCTGTTGTGGTTCAGAAGCTAAAAAGTCACAGTGATAAGCTACAAGTTTAACAAAAATCTTTAAATTCTTAAGCTAAAATTATCCTTTAAAAGCACAGGGCCCTATTTCTTATGGCTAAAACTTAAAATATACATATGCTTATAAATAAGTCTTTAAATAAAAAGATCTTTAAAGGAAATTAGACTTGTAATCCCCTAAATGACAAAGAGAGACAGAGATGAGAGAGAGACAGAAAGAGAGAGAGAGAGAAAGAGAGAGAGAGAGAGAGAGAGAGAGAGGTGCTATGATGTCTATTCCCTATCCTGCAATATTGTTTTTCTACCAGTCTAAAATAGTGGGAGATACACAGCACATAGGTATAACTCTTTAAAATCAGACTGCCTCAGTTGGCATCTGAGCACCCCCCTGTGGTAACTACATGGTACCTGGCAAGTTTTCAACTATGGTACCTTGGCACCCAAGAGTGACCAATTCCAAGACTCTTATAGATACTAAAATTTGCAGGTGCTCAAGTCCCTTATGTAAAATGGTACAGTATTTGCACATAACCTACATACCTCCTCCTACATACTTTAAGTCAGCACTAAACTTACCTATAGCAATGTAAATTCTATGTAAAACATGGTCACTGTATTGTTTAGACAACGACAAAAACAAGTTTGTATATGTTCACTACACAGACAACTATTTTTTAGTTATTTTCAATCTGTGGCTGATCAAATCTGAGACGTAAAACTTATATACAGCTTTAAAACTATAGATAGTAATAAAAACAGATTTTTCAACATACTGCTCCTGACTTCTACTCAAGACCCTTAAGCTGACCTCACAGTGGTGGGCTGACTGCTGTCCAGCCAGCAACCCCCACTTAGCAAAAAACAAACAAACAAAAAACCAACAAGTGATTCTACACTCCTAACCACAGTTAAAGTAACTACTTTTGTGGGGGGTGGGTTTCTGAGACAAAAAAAACAAAAACAAAAACAAACAAAAAAAAAAAACCACAAAGGGACAAAGAGCAAAAGCCTAAATACTAAAGGTAAAATAAGCTTTAAGAAAAATGAGTGCAAGACTTCCTGCAAAATGGCCGACCTGATGACTCCGCCGTAGGGAGGCTCCCTGGAATATACCTCCCAAATGCTGGAATACAAAATAATACAATAACAGAAAGAAGGAAAGGGGAGGGAGATGGATCCTCAGGACCTAAGAGGAGTCTAGGATGAGAACTGTAGCCCACGGAAAGAGTAAAAAAAAAAGAAGAAGTAAAC
>RJWM01040148.1:0-15666 GCA_004363535.1 Dasyprocta punctata
TCCAAGTCCCCCCTCCTATTGTAGTAAGGGCCAACCCTACAACAATCTCAGACTCTCTCACTTCTGGATAAATGGTTTCTTTATGGTTTCGTGGGGTCTTCCTCTGTTAAATTATCTGACCTACTGAATAAAATATACCATCACTGCTTCTATTCATTTCTGAATTGAAGTAATATTTCAATCATATTGATTTTTCCCTGAAAATGCAACTTTTATTCCAGGGTATCAGCGTTGAAGATGTAAAATACCACTGAATTTCATCTTCTGTATGTGCAGTTTTCTGAGGTGACCCAGAAAAGTAAAAAACAGTTAAACACTCGCAGAACCTTCCCAAGAGAGACTTATACCAAGATCATTCATCTTCTGAATACAAACATTATTCTGTTACTCTCTCAAAAAATTTCCTCTTGAATATAGCAATTTTTTATTGCAGTCGGAAAAGGACTCTGAAGCCCATTAGTAATTCTCGAACTCTGGAATGTGTAGTTTATTCCAAATGTAAAATATGTCACTGTGGCAAAGTATTTGTTTTAATGAGAAAATTCCCCAAGAGAAGAACTGTCTCTTAGTAGTACAGTGATCATTTAGAAATCCCAGAGTCGCTGTGCCATACATAACATTTGACACTTTATGCACAATTCTAAAATTTCTTAGAACTATAAAATGGAAAACTATTGAGTAAATGTCACAGTCTTTTCATTGCATGCCCTGAAATCTCTATTCTATCTATACATGATTTTTATGCCAGTCACTGAAACTTTAATGGTGCAACAAAAGATAATTTTTCATTGCTCTTGTTATTTTGTTTATTGCTAAGGAATTAGGTTCAAGGTGAAGAAGATTAAATGCTACCTGTCTCTTCAGTAAAAGGGAAAAAAAAAGAATCTCCCCCTCTTAGTAGGTTATACCCAGAAGGGTCAGCTATACAATTGTCATTTTAGACACAGAGACTGAATCTGATATTCTAAGACTTGAGGTGACTTTCCTCTCAAAGATGTAAGTCTTTAAAGGAAGATTTAATAATCAAAACATCTGCCAACTTTTTTCATCCCTGCTCTTAAAAAAATCTTCAAATTAAAAATGAAAACCAGTTTATTTTGCTTAAAAGACAATTTGTATAAAAGTTCATCTTCTTAATGTGATTTTACCGACAAATGCATGCAAATCAAGATACTTTAAAATCTAATTGAATAAACTTGTCAACTTTCACATGTATTTAGACAGTTGCTAATCCTATGAGTTTATTGGTTTTTTAACGGTTGTTTTCTGTTTTTTCTAGAACTAGTTTAAAAATGTTAAGCCAGATATCACTTGAACATAAATTTTCTGCTTTTTAATAAAAGTTTATAAAATATAATATACACATTTTGGAATACTGTTGCATAGTATTTTTCTACTTTTTCCATTTTATCTATTCCAACGTTGTTTCCTAAGGATTAATGGGCATATAATTTAAATTTATACATTTAATTTATACCATTTGATAAATTTTTATATATGTATATCTGTAAAAATGTCTTTTTTTCAAGTTTTGTGGTTTTACTTTTACATTTAAGTTTACAATTAGTTTCACTTTTTTGCTGATAGTACAAAATGTGAATCAAGAATTTCTGCGTACAACTACTTAATTTTTCCAATATCATTAACTGAAAAACTGCCCATTCTTTTCCACATTTAATTACTTTAGCATTTTTGACAAAAAAACAAAGTTTTGGGCTTCATTGTGGGTAGTACTTATTGCAGCATCTTCAGATTTATTAATCTTTTCTTAACCTCATCTGTTTTTCTTAAATCTTATTCAATGCATTTCTTATATGTCATTATATTTTTCATTTCAAGTTCTATTTGTATTCTTTTTGTGTTCACTGTATATTATAAGGTATTATTACTATAATTGATTTGGCATCTTTGTTCACTATTTCTAACATCTGTGTCATATTTGGGTTTCTTTCACTGATTATTTTATTCCGCTAATTATAGATTCTGTTTTCGTTTTTTTCACACCATGCCAGATTTTTTTTTAACTTCTTGACTAGTGAATAATTTTGTAAGTTTGTATTCCTTTAAATGTGATTGAGCTTTGTTTTGTTAAGCAGTGAGCTATGCAGAAAACAGTTGACATTCTGAGGCCTCTGAGTTAGTTCTTTACCCTGCACCAGAAAAGCCTATTATCTAGGAATACTTTTGTCCCCCTTCTGAAATGTCCTCTTAAGTACCGTACATCCCATAATATATGAAGTATCCCACTCTGGCTGGCAGATGCACCAATAGCCTCAAACTTCTGTGAGCCTTGTGAAGTCCTTCTTCAGGTTTTTGGTTTTTATTCTATTCTGTTTTTCAGCATTTTCAAACTCTGTAAATGACACTGGCTGTTTACGTTTATTCTTAGGTTCTTATGTTTGTCGAATAGAGTTCGAGTAGGCAGAAGACTAAAGAGAGGAGGTATGTATCAGAATATGCAGAGCAAAATGTTTGAAAGAGTTCTTGGGTGTTACAGATACAACTTCCCTTGTTTTGGGAATCCCTAGTCTAAGTCATAAAATTGCAATATATCAAAAAAGAAATCATTAAAGCAAGGTAACATGTTCATTCAAAGTGGCATTTATGTATTGCCCCATCTCATATTACCTGTGAAAACAAAGTAGGTAAAACATCATGATAAAAATCATGCCAAGTGGAATCTAGACCAAAGGATAAGATAAAAAATCAACTAATTTAAACTTACCTTGGTCACTGTTTTTAATAAAATCATACTTGTTTCAAAAATAGTAAAACACCTTCCTATCTTATCTGTTCTCTATTATCTACCTCATAATCCCAACCAGTATCAGTAAAATAAAACAGGTCTGAAAATGAACTATAGAGTGAAGTTTCCAAGCCTCCTCCCTCAGTTCATCACCGATTTTTCTTTTACTCTTTCCATTGTTTTTATTTTCCAGACAAAGCCTAAAAACATCCTAGGGGAAAAGTTGATATTGGGACTAGGAGAAGCTGGAATGGGTATGTATATTCTGGGAGGGGTGTCCTTAGTACAGCACCAAGGGCTGAACACTTGAACATAGTCTGTTCCTGTTTTTATGTACTCTGTGAGAGGAGGGTCTCAAGAGCATCCAAAAGAAGAACCAGGAACAGTGCACCTGGAGTCACAGCATCTGCCTGTGTATGCGGATGATCAAAGACCCACTTGCCCTGATGGTTGACAAAAAGTGAGTCAGAAATACCACATTTGTCAGAGATGAGAAATCAGTGAAAACCCACCCATTAATCTCTCCATAATACTCTGCTCCCCGCTGAGAAAGGAGAGGGCAAGAATGACTCTAAAAACTATTTCAAGATTGAGAGGGACCTTTCACGAACACATTTGGTTTTCTCAAGAGAACACAGAGTCATGGTGTGTCTGAAAGAAAGGATAAGTCATAAGAAGGGTCAGTCTGAGATGAAAAGACCACTGAGTTAGATAAGAGGAATGATGAGAAATAAAAGCAAAAGGAGACTTCCAATCAATTTGGAAACTAAATTGGAAAATTTTTCTAACATCGATTCATCCTTACATCCTTGAAGTTAATCCTCCTTGCCCCTAATGTGTTGTTCCTTAATCATGCAATATTTTATAATAAAATTGCTTGTATTTTACTGAGATCTCATCATTAATCTCTTTTATTCGATCAGAGATTCTTTTCCTTTTTGGTTCAAGTCTTTAGGTTTTCATATTAAAATTATGGAAATTTTCAAAATAATCATGAACATTTTCTGCATTACACTTTGGAACTATATAAATAGCATAGAAATATTTTTTTGACAGTTTACAATTGGAGCCTCATGATTTTTGCCTGCAGACTGTGAAGGAGGGGATATTTGTCATTTTTTTTTTCCAATTCTGTCTCTAATTTTTATTCAGTTGTATTTTTAGTATCACATTGTGTTAATTTTAGGTAATCTTCCCTGAAAATCATTCATTTAACCAAATTAATTATACTTTCAGTACAGAGGTATAAGAGGCATTTTTCTGTAATTTGAAAGTAACACAATCTGTGGTTGTTTCCTTTTTTCACAATATTACATATTATTATTTCATCTTTCAATAGCATAGCAACCATTTTGAGTAACCCTAGTTTTACATATCCCCTCTTACTAGCTAAGTCTTCTGAGTCAAGCTAAATGTCTTCAGTCATTCTCTAGTCATGGATAAAATGTTTCAAAATATGAACACAACTCAAATAAGAAAATGTGCTTTTTTCTACCTAATGACTAACTTCTAAGAAGCACACAAAATCATCCTTTGTGGCCCCTAATGCGTGTTGAAAAAATAAGTATCCATATACAGGAAGCACTCTCTGCCTTCTAAAAGAATGATCTGGTCTGCATATTGCTTAATTTTAATGTTCCCATAGGAACTGAAATGCATTGAGGAGTTTCCAAAACTCCACTTAGATTAAAAGTTAGTACAAATCTGCTCTCTCAAATGGAAATTTTGGAGATGGACTGCCGTAATTGAAGTTCTACATCCAGGGCATATTAAGAAGGAATTACAGTTTCATGGTACAACATTATTCTTGCCAAGAAGAAAATTATGATTGGACACCTCTTTGTTAGTAAGGATGGAGCTTGATAATTCTGAATCATGCTGTTTTTATGATACTTCAGTATGCACATGCCTTTCTCCCGTCAGTTCACAAAATCTCCTTTAGTTTTAACATGTTTGTGTCATTTTTCCACTGCTATAGCAAATACCTGAGATAAATCAAATTATGAAGAGAAAAGTTTTATGTTTTGCTCACAGTTTTGGAGAGTTCAGTCCATGATCAACTGGTCCAATGGTTGAAGGCCTGTGATGAGGTAGCATATCATGCCAGAAATGCGTGATGAAACAAGCTTGCTCATCTCATGACTAGGGAGCGAGAGAGAAGAAGAAGAGTCTGAGATTCTGGAGTCCCCACCACGGGATGCCCGCAAGACATGAGCATCTCCCCTAAGCTCTACTTCTGAAAGTTTCCATTTCCTCCTAGTGACACCAAGCTGGATATCAAACTTTTAACACATAAACCTCTGAGATCACTCGTCCAAACTTATAACCACGATTATACCAGCCTCTCTTAAAATATACTTGATAAGTAATTCTACCCACTTAAGTTTAATTTAATAGATTCAAAATCCCTTATTTGCTATGGATTTATCAGCTAAAATAGATCAACCTCAACCTGTTTGTGAAGATTTATTTAAAATACAATATAATGTATATAGTACCTAAAATAAGAGATTTTAATAAAAGGGCTAAAACAACTTTATTCAGACTAATGTTCCAGTCTAATGAGCAATCTTTAATTGAACTAATGCAATTTAATAGCTCTAAAGAGTTTGTCCCAGTAATTGTTTCCATGAGGTTCCCCAGCTGTAGAGTGGGAGAAAAATATTGCTCCTGAAATTGTCCATCTTTTTCTACTATTAATTAACTCCCCACTTGCATTCACTTATCTTCTTTTTTATTGTTTTTCCCTTTTCCTCACATAAATTATTATCTTCCCTGTTTACTTCTTCATCTTTCCATAATCCTCATGTTTGGAAAATATGAACTTTGGGTTTGATTAGGATTCCAGGTAGAAATGTTCCTGTTGTGTTACACAGAGAGTCAGTCTGGGGTGTCATATTCAAAGACAGATGGCGAAAACATATGAGCACACCAGGCAGCTAGCTCTGTCTCCATCAGTTTCCAGCTGAGGAAATTACCTCAAGCATCTGCAAGCACTGGTGGACATGAAAATGGAAATGGGGAAGACAAGAAATTTTCCCTGTTCATTGAGTGTGTAGTTTCTGACATCAAAATACACTGAAGTTGAAAGTCCTTTAGAAGGTTATGATACAAAGAAGCAACTATAATCTAAATATGGGCAACTTATTTCTTCAGAGCGTGGATTTAAACTGAGAATAACCCACCTTAATGTTTTCCAATGCCAGCCAACAGTGCTACTCGTAGTATAGGATTAGTCATATCTTGATTCCAAAAGGAATAGGCTCAGAACTAATAATATCCAGCCACAGACCCTCCCTTCTAATTGCCCTCATTTTCATTTTAAGTATTTGCTGTCACCATTTGATAAATATTTCTGCCTCTCAAATCCTTGTGACTCTGAAGAATGGGGAGGATTTCACCCAAGAAAACAACCTTTCCACTGTGAGACGTACGATGTTTCACTTCAGCCTCAAGTCCAGTTCTTTCCAAGACATACCTGCCAGCAAGGCTTCTCCAGTGATACCCCTTGCAATATCCACTTCCCAGATATTTCTCAGGGAGTGTGAGTTCCGGGTGTCACTTACTACATACACGACCCAAGTGACGTGAGTCTTCATTTCAGAGTGAAAGGGGACACATTTCCAGCCACAAATATACAAAGGCATTGAATGGCAGCACACCAAGTTACACACTGACTGTAATCGTACGTTTGCACACACGCACTCACTGACACTTTTTCTCTATAGTGATGATGAGGTTAATAATACAGACAGGATGAAATGATAATATATAAGAAATGCACACTGAGACAGTATTAATATGATAAGATAAAAGACACCAAACTGTGGAGAGTGATTATGAGAGGACATTAGAGAAAAAATAGAGGAGATGAAGAATTGAGGAAATGAGAGAAACAGGAATAAAAAAGAATGTGAACAAGATACATATGCTGTATTGGCTGTTCTCAAGATTATTAGAATGAAATTATAACCAATGAGTAATAGTATCTTCATGCCTAATTGGTGGCTTTTTATTCCTTTTCTACATTTTGCTGTCCTAATGCCTCCCTCGAATTTGTTCCGTGACCTCAGGCGAAGCATCTGACTGAAACTACTGTGAAATTTCTTAGAACACCAGGAGCATGATTACTTGGGGGACATGAAACACCCCACAGGAACAATTCTTTCTTTACATTCTCTCTTTTATCTTCTTTAGTTAAAAGAATCTCCTCTGCAATTCATTAATCCTGCACCTACTATGTGATAAGCTGGTTTTAATACTCATCTTTAACATAGGTGAGAGAGCTCATTATCTCAGAGGTTCATAAAGATAACCAAAGGAACAAATGACAATAACTGAGTCCATACTAGGAAACAAAATCTTAAAAAGATAAATTCCTTTAAACATTGTGTCAAACACATCCTAAGGTAACTCCAGATAAGTCTTTTTAGAATGGTGATCACCTCGGCATTTATAAAACTCCCTCCCCTTGAATATAGCTGGGTTATATGACTTGCTTCGTACCAATGGGATCTAGTAAAAGTGACAGGGTAGCATCCTCTCAACTAGATTATATGATGTGACCAAGATGACAGCATGTAACTACCATGAGAGTTCCATTGTACTCAGCTGAATCAAGTCTCGAGGTCAACTCATGGCCTCAACTTCAGCCTGGATAGGCCCTCCCCAGCAGAGCCTCTTTCGTGTTCTATCCTAATTCTTATCCCAGATCTGCACTGGAATGGCAGCACAGCGTGAAGTCATTTCCTTCTTTCCAACCATAAAGTTCAAAATGATCATTCCAAGGAGAGTTTCTATGAGTGACCTAATTATAGTCCCAGGTTCTCCACATCTGTTACTTCCCAGATATATTCACACATTGAAACGATGGGGATCACGTGTCTATAAACTCTCTGGACTCTCTCAGTCACCAAGTTTTCTGTAAGTGGCTCCTCTAATTGGAGTGCATCTTTTGGCATTTTGGAACATGACTTTTTTTCTCCGGAGAAGACATGGCTGTATGGCAGGAGGCAGGATTTTATGTGGCTTTGCTGTGAAGCAAATGACTTCCCACCACCCTCAAGACAGCCACTCCCTCCGATGTGAACCCATTTCTGATGTTATGGGTGTTTTTGTGGTTGTGACCTCAAATATCATCTTCCTTCTGCCCTTGTCAGGATCTTACTATTAATTTTTTTAATTCCGTGTGGTGTACACTTACTCATTCTTTAAAAAAAGAAAAACATGTCCATGAAACTAGGAAAGATAACCATGTGCAAAAGGACCAGGAACTCAACAGATGCTTCCCTTTCAACTTAACCAAGCCTAAACAGAAAGATAAGACAATGAGTTGTAACCGTGGAAGATCACAGTGAGAAGGGTAGTAGCAAAAGCA
Source organism: Dasyprocta punctata (assembly GCA_004363535.1). Classification (NCBI taxonomy): domain Eukaryota; kingdom Metazoa; phylum Chordata; class Mammalia; order Rodentia; family Dasyproctidae; genus Dasyprocta; species Dasyprocta punctata. The sequence continues at coordinate 8,124 of RJWM01040148.1, forward strand.
CTTGGAAGAACAACTGAAGGAACAAAGCAAGGTGAAGATTACTGGAAAGTATCAGGAAGTATTTGCTACATTTTAGAAGAGGATTGTTGGATGTGTTTCTCCATATGTCATTAAAAGGCATACACTTTTCTTGGATATTGCACCAAGACACATATGCAGACAGATCTTGAAATAATTCTTGGCAGCAAAGGCAAGATGTGGCAAAAGACTCACTGTATCAAACTGTCAAGCAAAGCTATGAATAATAGTTTTACAACATCTTATTTTTTAATTGCATATGCTCTTGGCAAAGATTAAATATGCTACTACCTTGAAAATCTTTAACAATTTTATGACAATAATAATAATGCATATTACATTATTATACTTAATATTAAAATTGGATTAATACATGATTAGTTGACATGAATTTTGGAGTAAAAAATTCTATGTTAGAATTGAGTGTTCTTCATTTATTAGTGAAGAGCTATTAGATGAATCTATTGATCTATCTTTCAAAATCTCAGGGGGATTTTTTTGAAAAATACAGAAAATAACATCTTTTAGGTAAAAACAAATTAGATCATACGTAGTGCTAATCAAAGAACTTAGTACAGAGTAAGTGTTCAGTTTTTACTAGCAATTATTCTTAACTACATCAGATATCTTATCAAAGTAATTTTTTTGTATTTAGACATCACTTCATTCCAAAAATCATAGCTTTCGAAACATGTGCAGTACATGAGAAAGAAAAAGCAAAGAAATCTTGAATGAAAAGAACCGTGGACAAAATTAGTGATACGGTTAAATATAAATATATGTATATATCATAAATATAGTGGTATAAAGTTAAACATATGTCACAAATTCATGTTTATTTTATTAAATACAAACCATGGATTTAAATAGAGCTGCCAAGAAGCCATCTTGAGAACACAAGCACCAATATATGACTTTAAAATAAATACAGAAAACCCTTATTTAAAAGAAATTCATATGCTCAGAGAAAAAAATGTGTTGTGTTTCTAGGTACCCATGAAAAGTATATCATAAGAAATGTAACCAGCTTCCTCAATCACTTTTTTACAATATAAATGCAAATAGAAGAATTTCAATTTCCTTACACTATTACTCAAATTTAGCTAATAAAGTAATACCAAAATATAGCTTAGTAACTTTCAAACAGTACATTTTGGGTATATGGCTCTCTAATGAGAAATAATACATCAATAAATAAATCTTAATAATAGCCAACTTTATGTAACACTTTAAAACTCTGAATTTTTAATTCCAAAAACAAAGTCAGGCAAACCCACTCATTCTCATTCTATAGATGTAGAAAATCCTAAATAGGCGCAATGATTTGCCATGATTATGTAGAAGGGAAGTGGCAAAGCAGATTTGAACTCATCTTGTTTCTACCCCCTTTCTATAACTACTGTTGAATAGATTGGCCACCAAAGAACACAGAAAGGGCTCTGCCCCTATCATTTTCCGAATATAAATCATTTCCAACAGCCTTGTTTTGATGAGGAAAAACAGATTTGAAAGTACTGACTAAGCACTTTTTCCCATGATATCTAATAACTTGGAGGACTTCCCAAAGGTAATTCTTAAAATGCAGGGCACCTGGAAACTATAAAAATATAACAATGTTTTTATTTCATAACATCTTGCTTTTCTCAAAGGATTCAGACATAGTAGCTTGGAGCTCCCCCAGAGAAGTCTACTGCTGCAGAGCAAAGGAATTTGTTTACACCTAATGAGATGCTAATCAAATACACCCTTTGTGGAGAAATGAGAGAAACCAAAAGCTTATCGTGAACACTCACAAGCAAGATCCTCTTGCATAAAATAACCTTGATTGATAGCTTTTTACAGATATATCTACCTGCTATGGAAATTACTGATGCTTTGAAGTGATACAGTAGAAAGCGGCCCACCAATTTGGATGCTGGTATTTTATGCACATGAACGAAAAAAAAAAACAGCAAATGTGGGCAAAGATCAAACAGTTTAAAAAAGGAAAAAGGGCAAATAAGATCAGAGAGTAGAAAAATAAAAGATCCCAATTACAGTTTGAAAATTCTATACTGCTATTTTTAAATGCAACCCACAACTAAGTGCAAAATCTGGTTTTGAGAAAAATATTTGCTTAGTTTTTAAACTATGATGCAAATATTTAGCCTGTCAATAATTAAGTTTCTGCTTCCTGAAGGCAGTTGATATGGGAATAAAAAGTGCCAGTGTGCAATTCAGCAGTTACTAAAACCCAGCCGCTCAGCACGAAAATGAGCTCTTTAAATTTTATTATCTAATACAGTTCTGAGTATGGTAATGACCTAAGGATTAATATGGAAAACAGCTCATCTGCCTCTAACAGTTTGATCCTAGCACCTCATCTTCTACCAAGAAAATAGTATAATCAGCTTGGCAGGACACACGCAAAGCAAAAATTAGCCAATTTCAACTAATGTTTCGGGAAATGGTACACAACATGTGAGGGGCTTTCATTATCTGTGTGATGTACCCGCCATGGCAGGACCCCAGATTCTCTGATCACCGCAAGCTTGCAACTAGTGCAAAGTGTCCCTCCTGTTCATCTTACCCAGGCTGACCTCTTATGCTAAGGCCTATCTGGGTACTACCTTGAAAATACCCACTCTGCCACAGCCATGGCCTCTCAGATGAGACAGGGTGGAGGGATGCCTCTTAAGTTCTCATCTCTGGCTACAGACTTGAGCCAGTACAGTATGGTGCAGAGCTCACGACTGTGACAAGGGTGACAGGTATGAGGTTAAACTTGTCCTCACAACAGGTGCTAAGGCAACAGAACATTGTGATAGTACACTATTGCTTTCGGTGCAAATTTAGTCCTACCGTAAACCTTCATGTTCTTTTTAATGGTGGTTTGAAGTACAGTATTTTCACAGGGTCAAGTAACACATCTGGGTAATGCCTACAAACATAACTGCCAGCTCACACTTACATGCTGAAGGCATGAAGGGATATCAAAGTATTTTAACAATACAACTCTTTAGTTTTAGAGTTGAAATAATTAAAGTTGGAGAAGGTCCTGGTCAACTAAACTGAACACAACTTTGACCCATCTTAGTGGCAGCCTGCTCTCTTCCTGTGATTATTCATGACGTCGTAAATTAAACCAGCCCAAAGGACAACATGCAGTATAAAAATCTTTGTGATAATGGAAAGGATGATTGACTCAGATTCATTCTCTCCTCTCTCCTCCCTCCTTTCTCTTTCTCTTTCTTTTTCTTTCTCTTTCTCTTTGTTCTCTCTCTCTCTCTCTCTACCTCTCTAGTTCTTTGACAGTCTTTTTAGTCCTGAGTTTTATTCATATGTGAAAAATTTAAGTATCACCTGTGAAAATTTGACAAGTCACTTTATTTCTGTATAAGCCTCCTGTATAACGTAATAATAATTATTTACTCAACAGAGCAATCCCTCCACTACAAAATGTTTATGGAGTAACTTCTGTGGATCTGCTTTGTGAATATGTCAATGAACAATGAAAACATGATTCTTTTCTTCATGGATCTTATGTTACAGATCGTAAATAAACAAGAGTGAGAATAGAAGTGTGGATAAGAGACACAGAGAAGTTGGAGATTTGGAATGTGTTAAGCATTTTCTAAGTCTGTACGGTGAAGTTTTATCCCTAGTGTGAAGTTACTGAAAGGTGTACATCCCTTAGGAGAGGGGCCCTTATGGAAGGTCTTTGTGTGACTGGGGACATGTCCTCAAAGGGTTGGGAGACTCCAGACTTCTCCTCATCTTCTTTTTATTCTTCTTCATGACTCACAAGGTGAGCAATTTGATCTATCACATGCCCTCTCCCCTGACATCTGGCAACCCAACCAAAGTCCCATGGCAACAAATCACCCAGGTTTTGGACGAGTGCTCATGAACCAAAGTAGCCCTTTGTAAGTTTATTATCTCAGGTATTGCATGATGGTGACTCAAAGTTGATGTTACAGCAACAACATACAGCATTTATTTTGACTTTATTTTTCCTCAAAGTTGACAATTACAGCATTAAATTTGATTCATTTTTGGTTGTGTGTAGGGGGAGAGACAAGAAAGAGGGAGAGAGACAGAGACATGGTGACAGAGACACAGAAAGAGAGAGAGACAGAGACAGAGACACAGAGAGAGAAAGAGACAGAGAGATAAAAACAGACAGAAACAGAAACAGGCTGAGACCAAGAATCTTCTGCAAAGTACAACTAGTCCATTAGAAAGTAAGAGAATGACCAGCGGTAACTGCAGTTTGAATTAAGACAGATGCATACAGTACAGAAGAGAATGCATGAAAGCTGAATGTTGCAATACATTTGGTCATAGTGAGGTACTCTGGACACAGAGCTGGGTAAGAAAAGCAATTGAGAATTGATACTGAAATGAGCGTCAGAGTGATGAATGGAATGTTTCTAGGGGTTACAGAATGGACTGAGTCATTTTAGGGGTGGTACAGGTCTTAGCAATAGCAAAATCAAATGATAAAAATGAACATAGCCCTTGGTAGTGAAGAAATACAAGAAAAGACAGCTTAAAATGAGGAAGACAAGGAATTGAGAGGAAAGTGTAACAGCAATAAAAAAAAATGTGCCCTCTGATCTCAAACAGCAGGCATCATAATTGATTAATATAGCTACAGTTTGCCAGAATCTATCACAATATCATACCAAGCCATACTTTCCATGTGCTTCTCCAGCCAGTGACCAAATCCAATGGGGCTACCAAGGCAGACCCATTCCTGGGCGATTCAGGACTCCTCTGATAGGGAATTTTGCCTCAGGGCTACACCAATGTCCCTGACAAATTTCTTTAGACCTGAACTGCAATTAAAGTTGCTTCTGCCCAACCTCTTTCCTCAGAGTCAAGCCTACATCATAATTTGGTCATGCTGAAATTTTCTCTTGGGTCCCTCTACATTTTTCTTTCAGAGGCATTCACACACACACACACACACACACACACACACACACACACAGTAAATTTCATGTGTGCTTCATGTTGTCTTTGTTGCTTCTTGGAGGGCATGAAACATCACAGCAAGGTATTAACTGAATCATCCTTGTGGATTTTGAAAAATGTGGAGTGTTAAATAGAGCAAAAGATAAACAGGGAGAGACAGCCACACACCAAAGACTTCAATAAAGAAATATAACCAAGTCCTCACCCCATATCTTTCTATATTCACATGATTATATATCTTTCCCTCTCCAAATTTAGAATATAGGAAGTTAAAAGACATGAGAACTATCTACTGTGATTTAATTTTTCATATTCTTAGAGAGCAGAGGTACACACCATTGAGATTTAATTTTTCACCTTCGAGAGTAGAGGTACAGGCAGGTTTTATTTGACTTAGAAAATTAAACCAAAATCAGAGTTTTTCATGTTATTGTGTAAATACGTGTAAAGATGAAGCACTTAACTACCAAGCATGTTTAAAAGTCTTTTTAAGTAACTTATGTTTTCTTTATTCAAAGTTGCTATCAAACTAGGATTTATCAAGAAGCGACTTTGTTCCAAGAATAATGCATACATTATGTAATTTAATCTTAGATGCTTCCCTAAATAAATAGCATCGCCACCATTTTTTCTTTGAGACCGGGTTTCACTATGTAGTTTAAGATTGGCTTTGAACTCACTATGTAGCTGAGGCTGGCCTAAAACTCATGGTGACCCCCCTGCCTCGGCCTCGTGAGTGCTGGGGTATACAAGCCTATGTGCCACGCCTGGTTCACCTCCATTTGTGAACTGAGGAAATGAACTCAGGGAAGTAAAAAAAAAAAAAAAAAAACATGATGAAGCCACACAGACGATAAGGTGCCAATTAGGACTTGTCTAAGTTTATCCAGCTCCAAAATGTGTCCTCTTTCATTTCACTTGTCTGCAATTAAAGTCGCGGATGTAGAACTTTACTTTTAAATACATAAAGTGATATAAAAATGCAAACATCACTCTTAAAGGCTCAAGGGAGCAGAGAACATAGACGCAGAGCTTTTCTTCACCTCCAGGAGGAGCAAGGGTACTTTAACTTCGGAAATACATAATTTGGGGAATACAGAATAAGGAAATTATATTAAATTACATTTCTTTCTTAAAAGGTGATCATGTAATGGTCAAGTTAGGTTTTATAAGTTTAGTTATTCAGACAGGCTGTCATTAGAGAAACTTCAAATCTCTTTTTAAAGTGAACTGGTCACAGCCAGTAATAGAATCGAGGTTATGAAAAATCAAATTTACTAGTTGAGGCTAGTTTTTAAACTATGTTGAAGCAAAAATTGATTGAGACAAAAATTGTCATCATCTTTTTTTTTTAATTGTCATCTTCTTATGAAAAGAAAGTGTAGGGTTTCTATATTGATCCATATGGGGTCATATAAGAGCTATTGTTGTTCTAGATTTGATACTAAAAATACACGTTTCACTTTAGAAAGGCTCAGTGACAGGGCTATAGTGAAAATAAATTTAAGCCTCACGCCAAAATTCAAAATTGTGTTCCATTCAAATCTTGAACCTAAAATTTGGTGTTAGTCAAAAGCAGATTTTTCAAATAAATAGATAAATAAATGTCTCATATTTTATTAATTCAGTTTATTATTCACATATTTTACAGATTATTGCAAGCCTCCAATATTCTAAGTACTGTGCTAATATCAGTTTTTCTGATGTTTGCCTCATGGGGATTACAGCTTGCCATAGTGAATCTAGCACATAGCACATTGTCTGGAATATGCCAAGTGGTTTGTAAGTATGTATGTGTTGAAAGACTGAAAGAAATCTCTTTGTTTTCCCTAAACCCATTTTCTACTCTTGGATAAGGAATCTTCAACTGAGAACAATTTCTGTGTTAAACCATTGAAATTTGCATATCTCAAAGAATATGCATACCCAAGCATTTGAACAAATTGTCCTATTAGAGGTACAATTAAAACATGACTCTTCCACAGTAACCATTATTAAATACCTGCTGTATGTAAAATTTATGTTATTAAATCATAAATATAAGACACCCAACAATAAGTTTTATCTGGGTAGACCCAACCACAAGAGACACAAATTCAGAAAAGATGTGGGGAGAAATGGAGGCAGAATCAGGACAAGACTGAAGAAGGAGAAAGAGAAAGTACAGGGAACATAAGACCATCAAATTGTCTCAGAGCTGACACCTATGTAGTCAAGACAGCATATCTGAGGACCCTAACTTTTATTCAGTTGTCCTCAAAACAGTTAACATCACAGCATCTAGCCAGGGGGGCAGTGTAGAACACAAGAAGATCGCTATTCCTTTGATGGTCCAGGAAGAAATATCTGATTTACAGGGTATTTATCTTTTTTTTTTTATTTAAGAGAAAATAGATACAGAAGCTAGAAATAAAAGTCAAAAAAGACAAACAACAACAACAGATCTGATATGATAACATTGTAGGTTTACACACTGAGGTGGTTGAAGTTTGGCAGTAGTTACAATATTGCATATCATTACCTTCCTAGGGGTTGGGGATATTGACAGATATAGACATGTAAGATT